>PVJH01007558.1:0-91941 GCA_004026705.1 Nesogale talazaci | reverse complement strand
AACAAGGGAAGATGGCATGGTTTAAAGTTATAGCTATGTCAGGATCCTGGCCTTTCATGTACTGCTTCAATATGTAGGGGACTGAATATTCTGCGATGAACTCTATGAAGCACTTGACATCGGTTTTGGACAAAGGGTGGATTTTTAACAACAGAGGATATGTAGATGACATAAACTTGCTTCCTGAAATGAAGGAAGGCTGAAAGCATTTGCTGATGAATTTCAAGAACCTCAGCTTTCAGTTTGGGTTACAACTCAAGTTAAAGCGAACCAAAATCCTCACAACTAGGCCAAGAGGTAATAGTATGAATGGAGAAAAGATTGAAATTGTCAAGGATTTTATCTTGTTTTGGCCTGCAACCAATACTCATGAAAACTGCAGTCAGGAAGTCAAATGACTGATTATGTTGGTGAAATCTGCTGCACCAAGCCTCTTTAAATCGGTGAAGAGTGTGGTAGTTACATAATTTTATGGCAATTTGACATATAGAAAAGTGTAGTAATATCCTACCTGTCAATTGGGTCACAGCCTGATGGTGACACCTTGTAGCCTTCTCATAAGAGGACCCAGGGAAACTCCCCTCCTCTTGGCTTTTCCTTTCCTGCTGAGGGGCCACCCTGATTGTTATTGGGGCCCTTTCCTGTTTATCCCACCTTGGATGCACTTGACTTTGCACCCACCCATTCTGCATGATTGCGTGTTGTTGCATGAATCTGGAGAGGGACTTATGGAGAAGTACCATACTTAGGGGTATTGAGATGGACTGGCCTGGAATGTTCCTTTACATATAATTACTTCTTGATATAAAACACCTTCCTCTCTCGCTCTCTCTCTAATTCATATGTATTCATAAATACTCACAAAAATTTTCCTTTCTAGTCAACCCAGTCTAACAAAAAGAGCAAGGATATGATTTTGAACACCAAGGCGTATCTGAGCCATCCATGGTATTTTCAATTACCTTGTATGCCTGTGGATGTCAGACAATGGATAAGAAAGATAAAAAAGGAATGGACACATTTGAATATAGATAGTGATGGTGAAGATATTGAAAATACCATTGACTGTGAAAAGATCACAAAAGTCTGCCATGGGAAAAGTCCTGCCAGAAAAGCTCTTAGAAGTGAGGTTGGTGAGACTTAGTCTCATGTACTTTGGATACAATTTGTGTAGGGACCTGGAAAAGGAAAGCATGCTTGGAAAGGGAGAGGGACACGTGAAAATAAACAGGCTCTTAAGGAGGCCCATTGACACTGTGGCTGCAGCAGTGGTCTCCAAGATCAGCACAGCTGTGAGGGTGACTCTGGAATGGATGCTGTTTCATTTTATTACAGATGGTGCCCCACGTCTGCAAACAAGTCAGAACCAATTCAATGGCCCCTAACATCGACAGCAAGAGTACACCTGGCCTATATTATCTGAACTATCTATGAACTAGATACATTTTGATCTAGAGTGTTCTAAAAGCTATTTAATGACATGGAAATCTAAAGTGTCATTGTGAACACACATGATACATAGGATTTTCAGGCTTTGTGATGTTTTAGACCATCTCTGAACATCTAATGGGGCACATTCTTGGATACTTGCAGCAAATTGCAGTTGTACACAGAACTGCACAGGCTTCATGGTTCCATCTTGCATAGTCTCCCTTATTAGTGCTAGCAAATATCCAAACACTGTCTCATACAATGGGATGTGGAGCCAGTAATCTCATCTTTCTTCAACATTGTTAAAAGTTAGAACAGTATGTTACATAGCCTCTGATCAATCTCGACCTCTATCAATCTCTACTGAAGGAGGCTTCTATAATTGTGAACTCGAGACACCTGACTGGAATGTAATAAAATTAGTAATGCTGAAAGAAAAATGAAGTTATCATGAAAGATACAGGCAGGAGCTGAGACATTTCACATTTCTATCAAGGAATGAGATTCCTCCCTTTCATTACAGAGCTTTTTGGTGTATGCTTTTGAGAATATAGATTCATTTCATAATTCAGTTATCGAGTGATAAACTCAAGTATAAGAATTTGTTCATTCTTTGGTTTCTTTATTTCTCAATATTCCAAAAGTTCACAAAGACTGTTTCCCTCTTCCAAAATGTCATTTGCTACAAGTTATAAATTAAAACACTAGCATCGTGTAGTCTGCATCATTTGGGGGAAAGAGGAGTCCCAATGGCAGCAGTGGCTAGGTACTCAGTTGCTCCTTGAAAGGCCGGACCTTGATCCCCTTAGTCTCTTGAAGGAAGGATGCACTGGCACCTTGCTTCTGCAGAGATTACTGCCTCATCAACTCTGCGGGGGTGGTTTGACGGGGACCTGTGGCTGCTATGGGTTGGAATCTGCTCTACATCAGTGGTTATTTGGGGAACTCTTCAATGTTATATGGTTTCCTGAATTCTTCCTTGGGAGGACTGCTTGCACTGCTGGGATAGGGTAAAACACTCTCTAGGGTAAATAAGACCTTCCCAACTAAAACACATGATCCCGCGCAACAAATACCAGCAGGGATCAAAATGTCACACACAGACAATAGTTTCTGCCTCGGGATACAATCATGGCATCCTTCATCTTGGTGGCATTTTGAAGAGTGTGAAGCATCTTGAGGGATGTATACAATTAGTGGCTTGAAAGCGGATGGTGGTGAGCAGCCACAGGGAGCACTGAATTCCAAGATGGTACAGAGTCTGGGGAATGATGCATTCCTTTCCCAGTGAAGAGCTATTTTCAGTTTTAAGCATGGGAGAAGATTACTTTTAAGACAGTCTTTTGGAAACAGTTGACAGAATTGTTAAGGGACAATTGCAATTATGAAGGAAATTAAACTGTAATAAAACTTAAATGAGATTTAAGTTTGCATTAGGATAGTGAGGAGAGAAGCATAATATGTAGATCCCATGGCAACAGAAATTTAAAACACTGAAAAGTGATTATAACTGATTGGTTATGAAGAGGAAAATTATTATGTCTGCTGAAAATTTGAAATTCCAAGACTAGGTGGTTGTGAAGACATTGGTCCCTAACCTGGTAAATATTGCATACATAGATAAAATAATGAAGAATGCATATATAGAGGATGGAATTAATATGTAGTGGAAAAATCAGCCTAGTTTAGAGACAGAGAACTCTGGAAATGTGCATAATATTGAAAAAATAGGAACAGTTTGAATTAGATGATGCCTTTGAGCACTAAGATTACACTAAGTACTTTTTCAAAGTATGGTTTCAATGCAGAGTCCAGAGTGAAAGTCTAATGGGTAGAAATGTGTGTCATTGATCAATTTACAGGCAGATCTGCTTCTTTCATTTCCTCTTCCAGTTAGTAAGGATGGAAATGGAAAGAACACTCTTCAGACATGAATATACTTATTTTAGCTAATGATGGTTTAGCCTCCACCTTTCAGAATTGCTGGGCTTTTTCAGTACATTATTTCCATACCATCCGGTCAGTGCTGGCTCAGAGAGAGCTTGCACAACAGAGGAGAACTCCCTAAGTGGATTTCTGATTCTGCAACTCTTTTGAGGAGTGGAAAATGTCAGATTTCTCCCGCAGAGCCACTGGTAGTTTTAACCTGCTAGACTTGGGTTAACAGCCCAGTGCTTAAACCACAATGCACCACTAGAGTCTACCTTATCCGCCTGTAGGAGCCACACATGGATTAAGTTTCTGGTTAATCCTCTGTGATCATGGTGGTGGCTTATTAGAGTTATGTAATCAGACAGAGAGCACTGACAACAAGTGATGGCAGACTTAGGTCAGAAAAGGATGTCTTATGATTTGATCTACATTTTTATCCATATTAAATCTGTTCAATTTAAAAAGTGAAAGGAAAATACACATGCATTCAGTCCCTGGTGAATTCCCATTGACCACGGAGCAGGACTGTGAATAGACTTGCTAATATGTGTAATGCTTTGGGAAAATGGATTGCTACGGATGCAATTAGGGTAAAATTTAATACCCTATCATTTGATTACCTTTATGATACATTTACATTTTTTCTACTTTTTATTAGTTTGTGCCTTGTTTTTGACTGTGATAATTTGCTTTATTTTGCTATTCTTGTTGGTTTTTGTTTGTCGGTTTTCTAATGTCTTTCTGTATGAAACCCAGGACTGGTAAATTTTTAGGGACAGTGATTGAATTATTGGTTCCTTAGGGGAGACTGGAGAGAATTAGGCAGCTAATAATGATGGGTATCAAGAATGAATAAAATATGTCAAAACTGTTTGTGAGGATGATTGTGCAACTCTTCTTCATAGTAATGAACTATTGAACTGTATGACATATATGCCAATAAAAATATTAGGGGTAAAAATAATACCTAACAAAGTTTTTATTTTTTAAATTACACGTGACTTTCTTCCTGTTGATCATTTGTTTCTATTTTTCCTTCCTATCTTGTTTTCTCCTGCTCCTCCTCCTACTTCTTGAGTAGACTGTCTTTTTAACTTGAGCCCTAGATTTGTTGCTTATTATGATTTTAAGAAATGTTTATTTAAAATCGTATTAGGATAATCCTTGCTCCTGGCTGTGGAGTATAATTTATTTGACCTAATATGTGAAGTAATCATCTGAGGTAAAGGGAGAAATAACTCACAATCAATAAATTAAGTTAATAATGAATAGATACTTAAGCAATATCATTTCGGATTACTGTAGGATCCAGTGCAGACTTCAAAAACTTCTGAAAAGATTCTTGCAATTATCTTCCTCCTTCATTACAAGTAGAAGTGTAAAAATTATATCGGATAAAACTGATAGAAACACTGCTCACCTAAATTTACAAATATCATCTTCTTATCAAAGGAGTCCTCAGTACAATAGTCATGAGTTTGCTAACCAAAAGGTTGACTGTGAAAATACACCAGGAAACTGATTATAAATGTCTGGGAGAAGTTTCTCTCTGTGGGAGAAAGACCTGGTGGGCTGCTCTAGGAAATACTCCACCATTACCCAGCATTCCAGACTTCAACTTACTGTCTGCTGGTTGATTCTGACTCACAGGAAATCCCACAGAGTATGTCTCTTCTGACATCTAAAGTCCCAAGGGTAGGCGTCACCCTGATGATAGACAACAGTGGCAGCTCTCCTTACTTACATACTGAGAGCTATCGGCAATACAATAGTAATTCCTCGGTGATTTCTAGGACTTAAATATTAACAAACAGAGATGATCACTTCATAATTTACTCTTTGATTGTTGCTCTACCTATAAGCACCAAACATTGTTGTGAAGATATTTCTACAACCCACGGTCTACCTGCCTCCTTCTTCAAAGTCAAAACCCTCTTAAAAGGATTCAGTATCCTCTATCTGATTGCTTTCATTTCAGGTTCTCTTAATGATTTGGGACAAAGATTTGGGAATCTTTCTTTTTTTTAAATAAATATCATTTTATTAGGGGTTCGTACATTATTTTTCCAATACATAAATAAACATACTATGACAAGAACCCTTGCATGTCCGCTGCCATCATCATTCTCCAAACATCCGCTCTTTCCCCCAGCACTGGGGTTGGTTTCTCCAACCACTCCCCTGTTCCCCTGCTCTATCTCCCCCATCAACCCGCAATACTTTATAAATTATTATTATTCTGTCATATCTTACCCTGCCCGACACCTCCCTCAACCCGCTCCCCCATGCCCATGTCCTCCAGACAGGTCATATGTAGATCCTTGCAGTTGGTTCCGTCTCTATCCCACCTTCTCTCCACCCATCCAGTAGTTCCAATCCAACCACCATCCCGAGGGTGCTCATCCATCCTGATTTCCCCATATCTCCAGCCCCCCTCTCCACTAGTTTACCTTCTCCAGTCCATCCAGATGTGCAAGGTAGAGTTGGGATCATAATGGTTGCGGGTAGGGAGACCTCAGGAACTAGAGGAAACTTGTATGCCTCATCACTGCCTGGCTGCACCCTGACTAGTCTGTCTCCTTCCCGTGGCTCCCCTGTAAAGGGGTGGCCAATTACCCACCAGTGGGCCTTAGGTCTCAACCCTGCCCCTCCCCTCACTCATAATGAAGTGGTTCCTGTTCTTTGATGCTTGATATCTGCTCCCTTTGTCCCTTCTTGATCACACTTGCTGGTGAGCTTCTTCCCTGTGGACTTTGCTGTCTCCATGCTGAATGGCGACTCAGTTATCTTCCAGTCTTTGAGACTCCAGACATTCAATCATTTGGTAGCTGGGCACCATCTTTTCTTCTACTCTGTTTACCTCTGTATCCATTTGTCTTCAGCGATATTGGGAGTTAATTGGTTCCTTGATTTTGATTTTTGTTCTTTGATGCCTGATAGTTTCAGCACCTCATGATTGCATAGCCAAGTGAGCTTCGTTTATGGTGGGTTTTGTTGCTCCTGAGCTAGATGGCTGCTTGTTTGTGCTCAAGCCTTTAAGACCCCAGATGCTATATCTTTTGATAGCTGGGCACCATCAGCTTTCTTCCCCACTCTTGCTCATGCTCCCACATGTCCTCAGTGGGCTCCTTGGGGGTGTGTGCACACATTGATATGTGTTTTTTCCCCCATTTAGTGTCTATTGCCTAGACCTTTCACAACCATGTGGCCACGCTGGCTGTTGTGCTTCTTCAGTGTGGGTGTGGTCTCTTCTCAAGTGGATGGTCTATTGTTTATCTTTAGACTTTTACGACTCCAGGGAATCTTTCTTTTTAGAAAATATAAAACACATTAGACATTTCTTTCTATTAACTCCTGTATTTTTCTTCATAGAGACAAATTTAGGACTGGAATTATTAACATATTGAGTAATTTGAGTACTTAAATGTTTTATTCTCTTGAACTTGGTATCCACTTTAAAAAAATGTTTTTTTTGCTTGAAGCCATCATAGAATTCAAAATAGCTAGTGAGTGCTTTCATGAACAATTATAATTTCATGGATTAGTATTATTATTGGTAATTTACATTTTTATGCATAATTCTTGGTTAAAAGTTACATTTTGCAGTACTTTAATTCATCTTTTATGGCAATTGCATGTTTATTTGAATGCTATATTATGGACTTAGAAAAAAAATCATTTCAAATAAGACCAGATTTAAAAAGTATTTAATTTAACTTAATAAAGCAATTTATAAACCATATAAAAGTCCTCCATATGCTTTGAGGAAATAAATAAAATACATTAGAATCTTCAGACTATTTTCTCAGGAGCATATCATCTAGATGCTGACACAACAGGGAATCTGCTCAAGTGAAGTTAAAGTATGTAGCTTCAGCAAGGCTGTGGCTGGTGGCCACAGTCCTTCGGTTGGCTCTTAGGAAGCTCACTGTTTATTTACCTTTCCCCTTTGAGTATGGATAAAAGTTTTTGGCAAAGTTTAAGCAATTCTTATTTTCAATACGTAGATACCACAAATACATATATCCACATATATGCGTGAAGAGACAAGACCTAGGAAGGATAAGTGTCATTGCCTTTTGATTCCCCTCCAGAGTTCCTGGGATTTCTCATTGTCTGCAGGTGAGGTTGTTGTTGTCGTTGTTTGGTTGCCACTGTAGCTCATGGCTTCAGCATTCATTGTCTTAGTGGAGATGCCTTAGAATTATGTGAGAATGGTTTAAGAGATCATTTCAGTTCTGAGAAATAGCCTGAGTGAAGCTGCTGATGTCAAGTGCATCTCACCTCCTCAAGCCCTTCCAGTTTGTGAAATTGAGCTGAGAATTCCAGAAGAAAATGCAAGGTTGACAGCGAGATTTAATTTTCCTGCAAGCAGCTAGTCCAGAAATACCATAACAGCAGCTGTTCTCATGGAATATTAGCATTTCTGCTTCTGCCCTCAGCTGCTTCTCAAAAGTGCAAATGTATGCGTACCCAGTAAAATGTTCATTTTTTAGCAAAAGGTTGAGTAAGAATCAAGGGACATTCATCGTCCACAAAAGTAAGGGGTGGACATTTCTACTATATATTCTGTTCCCGAGGGAGGACATAATAGAAACAAAGCCCATAGAATAACTTTCCTGAGCCACAGAAGACAGAAAAGCACATTCTTGATTTGGAGGACAGAATTTTTATCCACTGTCAATGGCATGGGTGTGGCCTTTCACTGGCTATAAGACAGACAAAAAAATGCCAGGCAATCCTCACTTTAATATCGCCATACTTAAAATGGCATGTTTGTGTGCTCTTATTCCTTGGTCTCAGAAATCATTCAACTTGTTTTCCAGTTCTGAATACTAAGTGGCATTATATCATAGATTGTTCTGAGGTGAGGAAGAAATGACGAAGAGAAGGTGCTTAAGCTATAAATGCTATCTAACTTATATTTTGTTACTTGTGAACTATAGAATCATTTGGATCCACAAATAAAGCTAACACTGCACAAAATAACCTGGTAATTTTTTTATGGCAGTAACACCACGTCTCCATTCTTCTACTGCCAATCATACTTTTCTAAGTCTGATGTCTGTTGGAGTATCCAGGTAGATTATCGATAAAGTGTTTGTAACCTATTACCTTGTTATATATTGTCTACTCTTCCTGGGAATGTAATCATTTTATTATGAGAAATGGGGATGCCGGTGTACTCCTAAAGAGTCGCTTTTGTCTCTGAGTGGCGTGAACTCAACTCCGAAGGGGGAGATGGGGTTTTCAGATGTGCCTGGAGGCACAGATGAAGGGCATGCTCCTGCTGGCGACCTGCTCAAGAGGTATCGCAGCCCTCCATGCACTGCGGAACACTTCTCTTGTGCCCACAGGGTGTCACCTTCAGGTGGATTAAATGCGAGGGAAGGGCCTCCTATTCTCTTTTAAGCACTCAGTCAAATGATCCCTGGTCTTGCTTAGCTACTGTGTTCAGCAGGATTTTCTAAAGAAACAAATCCAGGTACATTCAAATGTCCATGAAACACATTTAGACAGAGAAAGAAATTGAAGGTGAAGGTTTGAGGCCATAACAGGTGAGATTTATGCATGTTCACTATCCTTATTTGGCTTAAGACCTCATGTGCTAAATCAAGGGTTCTCATTAGTGCCTACCCCCCACAACCTCGCTTTCATTTTTTCCTTCCCTGCTGCCAGCTCTGATGAAGTCTAGACTCTATGTGCCTACAAACAGGCCCAATGACATTGCATACAGACTTCACATTTGTGTAATATCATAGTCTCCCCTATATCACCACGAGTCCTGGTTTTCTAGGTCAAAACAGATACAAAAATTGGCTTAAGAAAGGCTTTAGAAAAATGGAATCTGAAGAATGTGTTAGTTATGTCATATGCTTGGGGTTATTTGGGTGTGCATTTTTGACCTGATTTAAAAGTATTGTTGACATTGTTTCAAGTGCTAGAGGAAATGAATTATACATGGCATGTTAGTTTTCATTATAGAATGTTATCATTATAGAATGATAAACATCTATCAGTCAGTACTTAATGGAGTGGAGACTGTAGGTGGCTGAGTGGTTGGTGCAGTGGCGCATTTCTCAAACGTAAAGAGCAAGATAGGATAGTTTGTCTTGCTAATAAGTACACTGAGGAGCTGGGGGAAGGTCAGGGGTGAGCTCTGGGCTTTAAAAAATGACCAGGTGAGAGATCAGAAGAGATCTATGATGGGCCTAGAAGAAACCACACTTTCGCCAGCTAAAAATTGACCCCAAACCACAATCAATCCTGCAGTTGGCTCAACAGCAAAGTAAATGAAAATGGTGGCTTTCGTAGGATCTCACACTAAATCTCAGGGTGTAACTAGAAACAGATGGAACCATGAACATTGAAATATAAAAATGTGGACAGAGTTCACTGGCGCTGCATACTTTGACTTCTAAATTGAATCAGCACTCCTGTTTCAAATAGAACAGTTGTTTTCCGTTTCACAAGGGTGGGCCCATCTTGGCTGAGAAACTGGGGTGGTGTTTGCTTTTGTGCTTTCTTGAGGATCCTCATCTACTAACTCTCATTGCATCTGTAATAATACTCAAATTCCAGAGACTCCTGAAGACAAGACAGGAAGTATGACTTGCAGGAAGATGCAACACACAGAGAGAAAGAAAGAACTGCAGCAACTTGCTTTCTCCGTTTTGTCTATAAAAACCTGGAATCATGTCTTTGGTGATTCCCTGGATGATCATATGCCAACTCTATGTTCAGGAAATAGCAATTACTTTTTATATGCTGACTAATCACATGTACTTTAGGAACACAGATAATACATTTCACACAGTTCCTGAGTCCTCTACCTCAGCAAAAATATTAGAAGTCTTATGATCAATGATGTGTCAAGATAATGATTCTAGGAGTCTCAATTTCTTAATTTCATTCTTTTAAACATTTTATTCCAATGAGCAACTCATAGAATACTGACATATGTATGGTGAGTCACTAACTCTTTTGTTCCAACAGGAGCCACTTAATTATTCTTAGATATTACTGTATATTAATATAGTGGGTGTTTGTTAAATCAGAAGCAATGTACTTTTGTTATACCTCAAGCTATTTTTATTACACATGAGCTCACCTCTGAGAATTAGTCTCTAGATTCTTTCTGCAATTGCATACCTTGTTGAAAATTCACTAGACTCGAGGCTGCTAAGGAACATCTGATAATATTTCAATCCCGTGTGTGTGTGTGTGTGTGTGTGTGTGTGTGATGGTTATAGGGTACAGCCTTCTTGGTGGGTGGGAAACAAAGAATTTGGTTGTGAAAATCCTAACAACAAGATTTGGGGAAAGCGAGAACTTTGGCACAGGGCAGTGCCTCAGTATCAACACAGTAAGTTATGCGTGTGCTTCCATTCCTTAACTTATGTGGATATGTAAGTAAAATTGCAAAAGCACTTCATCTCTTCATTTCTGAATCCAAGCCTCCAATCGAATTCCCTCCTTATATGCTTGTATCAGTCCTTGTATCACAGGCACTCTGTTGTTGTATTCTACAGAAGAGAGAGAAAAGGAGGAAGAGAGCACAAACATTTCAAAAGTACAAAAATCCCACTGGGGAACCCATCCAAGTCAGGAGAATTGAAATCCTCATATATTGACTTTGCCAACCTCTGATACTTGGTGACTTCAGTGTGGCAGCTGGTGGAAAAAGTGGGCTAAGTAGGAGTCCCTGTTTTCTATCCTGGTCGGTGATGAGTCCCGAGGTCCCCTGTGTAGGAGGAGTCTCTGCTGAGTGGAAGGAAGATTGAGACCGCGCAGGGCGGGAGGTGGGCTATCACCATGGAAGCAGAGGTGATTGTGTGGCCTTGAGGAGAACGGCGTTTTTTAGCTGTCAGTTTTTTTGCTTTGTTATCAATGGGAATAGTGCCATCATCAGCTTTTCTATGTATGTCCTTGCACTATGTGTATGTACAGTGATAATAGAGTCATTTTAATGACTCCATTTCTAATCTTAATGGAAAAAACGTTTTACATAGGAACTTTTCTTTGCCGCTAGCAGGGGACATACATCAGAAAATAGGCGAAAGAGCAAATCATTAATTTATGAACAACAGATCGGGTCTCTGGTATCTATCATGGAGTTGTTTAGAATATGATCCATGCTACCTTGAAATGTTGTCAACAGTAGTGGCGAGAATCACTTCATGCTCCTTCAACGCAAGGCATTAATGCTTAATGCTACTGAAACATTTTATGAGTAGTAGTATTTTTAATTTGTAGGACAAAGGGAAGATGAACTGCTGGAGAAAGCAAACAGATAAGCAAACGAGCAAACAGTATTGATAAACTTCCGTAACTCATCAGCACTACCATTCCCATAGCTTAAACGTGTGGCTATGCTGACTTCCTGGAACGGATGACTTGTCCTCCATCAATGAAAGCGTGCGAGTTTTGTTCGCTTAAAAATATTTCCTTCACTGGATAAACTCAAGAAGGTGAACCAACTAGGGGTTTCTAGGACATCATCCAATGTGTGGAAGAAATAAGCCAACATTATCACACTAATTCCTGGAAAAACTGATTCAAAACATGTGTGGATTTACTTAGAAATTTTTACAAATTTTCCCATGAATAATTCCTAAACAAAAACATCAGAAGGTCTCAAACCTCCTTTGGGGTTGTAGCGTCTGACTTTTCTCCATGGTCGACTAAAGAAGTACCCTATTTTATTTGGCTAGGTGTGTGTGTGTGTGTGTGTGTGTGTGTGTGTACACAGGCACACACAAAGTAAAAACTTATGGCTATTGGTTTTATCACTAAATTTCTTTTTAAAATCCCCAAATTAGCACAGCTGATAGACAATCTATAGCACTCATTTGTTGGGTGTGTGGTTCTACTGTGGTGACTTGCATATTGCTGAGATGCTGGAAGCTTCTTTTTTCGAATGGTAGCAGGATCACTCACTTTGGAGACGTTTTCTTGGAGTCTTCAGTCAAAGGGAGACTTGGGAGAAAGAAGAGACAGCCCACTTTGAGGAACATTAACTACTGAAGTTCTTCTGACTGACAGTGGAGTGCTGCCTAATGTCATGGCAGAGTAGAAGCAGACTGCTTTGGTTGAAAGTGTTGCAACACATCCCTGGGGAAGGGACAGTGCCACTGAGGAGAGTCAACCTTAGGAAAGAAGACAGAGTGAGACTTTGGGAACTTCAAGTCAGTGAAATGAGAAGAAATACATGTAACCAAATGGCTATCTAACTCAGAAGCAACAAAGACCATAGGGAAGAAGCACACCAGCCTGTATTGGCACAAGATGCCAAAGAGTTCAAGTATCAGGCATCTGAGAACTAAAATTTTTATTATTGTAAATGAAGGTGAGTTCAGGGTGGGGATCCAAAATCCATCAGTGGTAATAGACTTCTGCTTACAGAGGGGGTCGCAGGGAGAAGACGAACCCACTATGGTGTAGTGTAGCAATGATGGAACATACAACTTTCCTCTAGTTCTTCAACGCTTCCTCTTTCCCACAATCATGATCTCAATTCTACCTTACAAATCCAACCAGAGTAAAGGATGTACCCTGGTACAGATAGGAGCCAGAAACATATGGAATACAGTAACGATGATCCCTTCAGGACTAGTGGTGAGAATGGCAATACAGTGAGGTTGGAGGGAAGGTGGGGTAAAAAGGAGAAACCAATTATTAGGATCTACATATAATCTCTTCCTTAGGGTACGGACAATGAGAAAGTGAGTGAAGGGAGACATCAGACAGTGTAAGATGTGACAGAGTAATATAGTAATTTATAAATTATCAAGGGTTTATGATGGAGAGGGGAGTGGAGAGGGAGGAGAAAAAAATGAAGAGCCGATGCCAAGGACTTAAATAGAAGGCAAATATTTTGAGAATGATAAGGGCAGGAGATGTACAGATGTGTTTAACACAAAAAAGGACTTCAGTATGGTATATAATAAGAGTTGTATGAGCCCCCAATAAAATGATTTTTAAAATAACTGGAACTTGGAATGCAGGATATATGACTTAGGGAAATTGGAGGTTATCAGAAATGAAATTGAACATATAAGAGTTGACCTCGTATTCATTGGTGAACTAAAATAAGCCACTGTGAAACTTTGTGCGACAGGTATTCTTATGGTTCAGTAGGCTGAGAGTGACAAAATGACATTTATCATTTACAGGAACATTTCAAGATCATCCCTGAAACCCAATGCCATCAGAGATAGATTCATACATACCATGGCAGTTACATAATTTCCTTTCAACTTGAGTGAAGTAGTGGAGTCTAACCTGTTAATCAGGTAATAGCCAATTATACCTTTGTGTTGGCATGACCTTTTCCTGAGGATTCTGGGCACTCCCTGGTGGCAGGAAACACACTCCCACTACCACATATTTCTGTTGACAATCCACGTGGAAATATATTGATATGAGCCAGACCCCTGGTGTTAGAATAGCCACAGGGAAGCCATGCAAATGTTGAGATGCTCACACTGCAACTGGATCATTAAGCTCTTCACCCCCACTGGCCTGTGGTTTTCCTGCATTTGATATCATTGCATGGTTATGTGAGTCTGAAGAGGAACTTATGGATTGGCTTCGGAAATAAGGACTAATATTAGACTTGTGGGCTTGATCTTGATGGATGGATGTTTTCTTTATATACAATTACTCTGGTAAAAAGCTCTCTTTTATACACGTGAGTATCTCTAGATATGTGTTTCCAGTAAACTCAGACTAACACACACTAATTAGTGAAGCAAATGATAAAGAATGTGAAGAATTCTATCAACACTTTCAGTTTGAAATTAATCAACTGTGCAACTAAGAAGAATATATACATATTGCTAACTAGAATTCATACATTAGGAGCAAGTCTAAAACATTACCTTGGGTATATGTTACCTGAATTTAGAAGCAATCTGAAGAATAAATTCAGTGCATTGAACACTAATATCCAATGTCAGCTTGATTGTCAAATGATATCAAGGACACGATACTTGAATAAAGAAAAAAATCACATGATGCTAGAACAAAGGGAAGAACATGTTTGACATTTCTCAGGCTAAACAAACTGAAGGAAAAGTCCAAATGTTGAACTGAATACTGAAACCTTCAATCCAGAAACCAAAGACCCTGCCATCAAGCCATCTCCCACTCACAGGACCTGGGAGAACTGCCCTCGGTGGGCTCCCAGGCTGTAGTCTTTTACAGGACTGAACAGCCTCATCTTTTCTCTACAGAGCCACTGGTGGTTTCAAACTGCTGATTTGTGGTTGGCAATCCAACTAACCACTATATTAGGAGGACTCCTTTATAGGAGATTGTGGACACAACATGGAGTGATGTGGATGCATCAAAAGATGATAGGAAAAATAAAAGATGATAGAAGTAATATATAAAGTAGCTGTACCAAGGAAAATAGGCTAGTAGTCTGTCATTTTAGATAATAGCAAATAATCAAGAACAACGAATGTTGAATGAAGGGATCAAAGCTGCATCGACTGCATTGGTGAAAGATAAAGCTTCAGACATCAGCAGAAGACTAATGGAGATGCTTCAAGAGACACGTTCAGTGCAAGAGCTCCACATTCTTCTAGATCAAGTGATTAGAAAGTTTGGTTTACCTGGTAAACCAAGTGGGAGAGATTCTTTTTCTGTTCTTCTGTAATTCTACAGAAGTTAAGCCAACTCAATGTGGACTTTGTTGACCAATAGCACTAATATTTCATGTAGGTAAAATCTTGTTAAAGGAAAATTTTTTAAATGATCATAGCAGGAATGGCCAGAAAGTCAAGCAGTTTTCAGCAAAGGACATGAAATGAGGGACAGAATTATTGTCCTTCTAGGGATCTTGGCTAAAACTTGAGAATATCAGAAATATATATTACTTTGTTTTATTGGCTATGCAGAGACATTTGATTTTTTTTATCATAGCCAATAATGGCAAAATGCATTCAAAAAAATTCCAGAAAACCTCTTTGCAGCTGAAAAAAAGAACCAAAAACAAAAAACCTCTTTGTACTCATATGGAACCTGTACATAGCTTGAAAAGCAGTGTTTCTGACTTAAAGAGGGGCCTCATGAGTGGTTCAAAATCAGGCAATCTGCGTTGTATGCTTTTATTGCATGGTTATTCAATCTATACACCAAACATAAGCGGAGAAGCTCGATTCTATGAAGAATAATGTGGCTCCAGGATTGGATGTCATAATGACAATCTGACAATCCGCTTTCTGAAAAAGTGAAGAAACTTGAAATAATGTGAAGATCAAAGATCATATTCAGAACCAAGAAAATAAAAATTATTGAAACTGGAGCAAGAGATAAACAGAGAAAACATGAAATTGATGATGATTTCATTTTACTTGGATCTACAATCAATGTCTATGGAAGCATTATTTAAACATCAAAAGATTGATGGACCTGCAGCAAAATGACCCCTTTTAAAGTCTTCACAGGTAAGGACGTCACTTTGAGGCTAAGGTGTGCTTGACTCAAGCCATGTTTTGTTCATGTTGTGTTCCTGTCCAGGGAAAACTGGACAATGACTCAAGAAGGCTAGTGGTGGATGGATACAATTGAAGTATAAAGATAGGGAATGTGAAATTCTTAGAGTGAATATTTTATTTGGTTCTCTCTAGACCTCACCAAATGGTTGTCTGGAGCCATGCAAATCATATGTAGAGGACTCTAACTTGGGGATTGGTGTATTTTGACATTTTTACAGATATAGGAGCGTTATCTTAGATAGGAATAGCAGGAAGACTTCCTTGGACATCAAGGGAGAAGATCCATCAGTGGAATACACTGCTTAAAATAGTGAAGGCAGCAAAGACCAGGCCACATTGAAACCAAGGCCCCAGAGCAGAGGACTGAGACACTGAGAGTGTGCGGCAAGGTGGCAGAGCAGCAGGCCTGGTTCCTTGCCATAGAAGCAGAGGGAAAGGGTTCTTGACAGACTGAGGAGCAGCTGATAGACCATGGAGCATAAAAAAGATAGGCCACTGTATTGAAAGTTTGCACTTATCCTTAGAGAAGGGCCACAAGAAAGACACAAGCTGTTCACCGTGAAGTGTAGCGCTGATGAAACAGAGAACTTTCCTCTAGTTTTTTAATGCTAGCCGCCCTCCACTGCTATCATGACCCCAGTTCTACCTTTTAAAGCTGGCTAGACAAGAGCATACACATGGGTACAGAGAAGAGCTAAAAATATGGAAACACAAGGAATCCAGGACAGATAACCACCTTAGGATCAATAATGAGAGTAACAATACCAGGAGGGGAAGAAGAAGGGGGAAGAAAGGGGAAACTGATCATGATGATCTCCATATACAGAAAAATGGGAGAAAGGAGAGATTGTTCAGTTTAAAACATGAAAAAATTATAAATTATCAAGGGTTCATGAGGGAAGGGGGGAGAGGAAAAATAAGAAGCAGATACCAACGGCTCAAGTAGAGAGAAAATGTTTTGAAAATGATGGTGACAGCAAATGTACAAATGTGTTTGACACAATGAATGGATGTATGGATTGTGATAAGTACTGTATGAGCCACAATAAAATGTTTTTAAGAGGAGGGAGAGAAACTCTGCCTTTCCCAGCATGCTCCCTAGCATACCTGACAGATGGTCATCCCACCATGAACACCATTTCCCCCTGGACTCCTGGAAGCATACAGGATGCATGGAACTTACTGCTAAACTGGTAGCTATTGGGGGAAGAAGTCTAGATGCCACCATCCCCTGGCAGAAGTGCAGCACTTCTCAATGCTCCTATCATTTGCTAAGTCATTTTCCCACAAATTCTGAGAAATGAGAGAAAATTACTTGCCCATTTTCAAGAATAGAATAAGCTCATATGTTTATCTCCATAGTTCTTTGCTTAAAAATAAAATGGGGGTCGGGGTGGGGGTTGAGTGAGGTACCTGGGTAAGACCCAAGTTCTCCGCAAGAGAGCAAACACGCTCTCTAGTTTTTCCACTGTGGACCATTAGCAGGACATGACCACTGTATGGAGAGTGATTGCTGTTGTGAGATGTCAGTGAGTTGACTCCAATCCAAGGTGACCTTGGGTCAGAATAGAGCTTTCTTGGTTGTACTCAGCTTAGAAGCACCTCTCCTGTTCTTGGTTCATCAGCCGTCACTGGCCAAGGTTTTACCACTAATAGTTCAGTCATCCTTTGAGAGCTTGATCTTTCTGTCGCTGTAACTCCCTTTAGATATGTTAAATAGATTAAAAAATTAGACTACTTCAGACACCTTTTTATTCTTCTAATTAATAGAAATGGAAATATTCCAGGTCTATCGACAGAAATATATGTCACAGTGTTGAGATGGTTCTTGTACGTCAAGAAGGAGTTGGTCAGATGTTTATTGCACATGAGAAAATGTATGCCATTACATTCCTATAAGCGATATACACACACACACACACACACACATCTCAGGCCACTGCATTTAGAAATTTCTTGGGTAAATACGCATACTCTGCCAACACTTATTTGCATACCTTCATAATTTGTGTGAATTTCCAAATGAAAAATGCATAATTAATTAGGTTCTAGCTGGTTATTCATGAAGGGAGATTTTGTCAGCTAGGTAGGGGTTGGGGAGGGGGCAGCTAGGACAACTATGGAGTGGTCCTGCATTGAGAGGTAGGGTGAGAGATGATTAATGTCTGAACAGAAAACAACAACTTTAATACCACGTCCCATAATTCTCATGGATAAATTAGTTGAGCCTTTATAATGTATATTCAAGCTGCTATAAAAAATGGAGTACACATTATTTAAATAACTTGAATTATTTAGCTTCCCATTTGCATTTTAATATAAATTTTGCCCGTACCACCTGAGACTTTCCATAAGAGCATGGTTTTAATATTAACGTAATTAGGCACTGAGCACATTGTGAAGCTGTCCTCTGATCAGTTTAATAGCTGTGTTTGCTACCTTCCACCAAACCGCAGTTTTGTAGGGCTGGGGGAAAGGAGGAAGGCCCTTTCGTGCCCTAACAGTTGTGAAGGGCCTCACCTTTGAATGCACGAAAATAATAACTGAGCTGTGCGGGTGTTCTCAGGCTAAGGGGGGAATTAGAGGGGTGAGGGGAGAGGTTCAATGATACTGCCCTTCTTTTCTCCTACTCAAGAAGACTACAAAGTTAGAGATGTTAGGAAAATTGGGTCACAAAATGACCTTTGCTACATCTACTTTGTCATCTTCAATTTCTCTGACATTAGGCTAATCATATTAATTATCTTTCCAAATTTGTATTCATTTGAAGCCCCCAAACCCAAGCTCTGGCATTGTTCAGAGTCACAGGTACCCTGGAGGACAAAGAAGAGCACTGCCAGAGGACTTTCACAGCTCCATCTTGACACGGGTAGAGTGTTCCACCTTTTCCCTAGGATCTGGCAGTGCGTCAGAACCACCAGCCTTTCTCTTAGTGACCTCTATGCTTCCCCTCCTGTGTTATCAAGGCTCTCTATATTTAGGACAAAGCACCATTGCCTACGCACAAACATATATGGAGGGAGAGAGTGTGCTTTCACTCACACATGCTCATTTAAACTGTCCTTAGTTTCAATAGTGTCTTGCACTAAGGAAAAAGGCCAAAAATACTTTAGCTGAAGTTTCTCATTTTCATAAACTCAATCTTTGAATCTGGGCACTCTGCATAATTGAGCCAACGAATACTTTCCATTAAAATGTTAATAGCTTTCTGAATACTATATGTAGGCCCATATGAAGGTCAGGGCAAGATGAAAAGTGGTATCGAACGTATGTGAACCCAGAGCTACAGTATTACCAGAAATACTGATTCTACCACTCTGCGGATATAAATCTTTATAGGAGCCAGCAGCCTTGTCTTTTTCCTATAGAGTGCCTGGGCTTGAAGCACTGACCAGCTCGCAGCACAGTGCCTGTTCACAGCACCATCAGCACCCTTTATATAACTTCGATAACTTGTCTGTCAATATATGTATAAGATAAGACATTTGCACAATGCACATAATTTTGTAATTTTCTATTATTTGCTCGTGGAAGCCACATGATGAAAGTCACAAGGGTTTCGCACACCAAATGGTGAAGTGCCTGCTTCAGTGTCACCTGGGCCTTCATGTCTGCAAAGAGGCAAAAAAATATAGTCGATCTGTCTAATATATTCATCAGAAAGCCAATGCAGACTAGAAATAGGCATGCATTTTCAGTGACATACTATAAAAGTTGCTATAAGGGGAATGTATATTCCTCACTTAGTGACCATCTTGTTTCTATGACAATATCAAGCAGTCTGCTTTTCTGCATTTGTCATGTGTGAAGGATGGAACAGACGTGACAGCAGGCGATGCAGAGCATCCTTCCCGGGAGGCAGGGCTTCAGTGGTCTCTGGGAAGCTAGTCCCCACTGCCCTGCATCATCCTCTCCTCCCTGTGAGCCAGGGCGCAGGGTCCAGCTGGTGTGTTGGGTCAGCCTCCTGCCCTGGCTTCTAGATGGATGCGTCAGCAGCACCAAGCTAGGAGACACCTGTCTAATGACATCCCAGGTGAGTTGAATGGGGCCTCTGTTGGACCTAGCTGCATTTTCAGGCTCCCAGTCCTATAGTGGGAAGCCTGTGTCTCAGTGAGTCGTCAGCTTTGACAGGGAAATCATGCTCAGGGGTCCTGAATGCCCAGGGGGATGAGTGCAGGAGGTAGCTACCCAAGGAAATTTCTCATCCCTCAGATGAGAACAATCAAGTGCCTAAGTTGGGGGTCTCAGTCACAGAGCCTGGCTGTACCCAGTTTTATCTCCACAGAAGATTAATCCATAATGACCCGCCCCAGTGATGAGCACATCTGATAATGTGTCTTCATCCCATAAAATCATCGGCTAAATCATCTGCAAACAGAGAATAAGAAAGCAGAGTCTCTATTTTTTTTTGCACAATACTAATCTTTACACAATGACCTGATCTTTTGAGCCTATGTGGATAAGGGGGAGTGGATGTACATCATGAGTATATTTGCTGAATATGAAACATCAAATTAACATTTAGATTCCAATGTGTCTGAATTAATGCCTTTGGATGCAAAAATAAGGGAGCATGTTATTAGAATATGTGGTATATTGTAGTCCCTGCGTGTCCACTGGGATAGTTTTCTCATCAGGAGCTCTGACAACATAATGGTTCCCCATTGGTGCTAACCACAAGGCCGGCATTTTGAAGCCAACTCCACCCTTCAGGGAAAAGATGAAGCTTTCTCCTCCTTTAAACAGTTACAATCTCTGCCACCCACAGGGGGAGTTCTAGTCTGTTCGAAAGGGTCACTACGAGTTAGAAGCGACTTGATGGCATTGAGGTCAGGTAGATATGAGTTTTCATATCAGGGTTCTAATCAGTACTAAACATAAATTGAATAAAATTCAAATGAAGGCCACATCTGTTAGGGCTACTTCAACTCATCTTGATGCTACAGGACAGGGTATGGTTTCCTGCCACGTGTCTTAGGGATGCAGAGATGCCAGAAGTCACATTCTCCTACCACAAACCTGCTCTCAACCTTGGCCACCGCATCAGTTCTGACTCATCATGAGGCCTTGTGGGTTTCTGAGAGGTAACTGCCTATGAGATTACAAAGTCCGGTCTTTCTCCCACAGATCCTATCGTGGTTTCCCAGGTGGGCAGTATATAAGCAGAGGAGAATCTGACCTGGAGTAAGGTCACCTTGAAGAGGACAAAGATCAGGGAGATGAGCATTCACATTGGAGTATAATTGAGAGAGACACTGTTAAAATCACCTGTTGGCTAGTGAGCATGGAGCCTTTAAAAACTGACCATGCAGTGACATAAACAGGTTTGGACTGGGTCTGGAGCAGATGTATTCAGTACTCTGCCTAAATCTCTTTGGATCCTGTACGTTGTGAAGCACACAGACACTCCCTGGCCAGCAGCTGGGACTCCTTCCAAAGGCCTCCTCTTAGACTGTAGAAACCTGCTTCGCTGGCACTGGAAAAAAGACAGATTGCCTGGGAATTTATGTTTGCCTTGAGGAGGCCTTCAACCAGTGGTTGGCAGGTGCAGGAGGATTGATGTTCCAGCCCCTTCAACCTGAGCCTGGAAACTCTGAGTTGTTACCCACACTGTCCCTCAAGTCCCAAAACTCTTATGCCAGGGACTCCCGATCATCTCTGACGTTAGATTCCACGTGTTGTTAGCCTCCAGCCCTCTCTTGGACTTCAGTTTTTTCTGAATACATCAACCAAGTTTTCATGAAAAACAAAGAAACAAACAATCCCCAAACGACTGCCACCACTTCAATTTCAACTCATAAAACCCCTTGAAGAAAGAGCAGTACAATTCCCTAGTTTCTGAGTCGGTAAACCTGCTCAGGAGCAGGTAGCCTTGCCTTACTCCTATCAGGTGACTTGTGGTTTCAAACCACTGACTTTATAGTTAGCAGGACAACATTGCACACACTGTGCCAACAGGAGTTCTTGATAGTTGCCAGCACACCATGGATTTCTATTGATGATTACCCCCTCTATACGGTATGATAGACTGGATTTTCTAGAGAGCCAAAAGTAGTGGCATTCGTGTAAGTCTAAGAAATAACTTTATATCAAGAAAGAAGTTTCTGTCAAGAAAGCAACCCACTCTGGTCCAACTCCAGTCCAGGGTTCCAATGCCAGCTGGAGTCTTTTCCCAGCTCCACGGTTGCTGGCAAAAGAAGCAGGAAGGTGGAGCGAGAGCGGAAGGTCACAGGTGGAGGGTGCTGAGTTGCACGGTTTGCAGAAACACGGCGAGGGGTGGGCAGCTCTTGGCAATGGCAGGCCACATGGATCATGTGCAGAACCCCAGCAAGCAGGAAAGTAAAGAAGAGAGAGAGAGAGAGAGAGAGAGAGAGAGAGAGAGAGAGAGAGAGAGAGAGGTTATCATTGTCTTTCTTATATCCAGGATGAACTTGAACTCATAAGGAGTTTTCAGCAGGCTGTGATCTGATTGATAAATGAACTCAACCCCCACCCCCACAGGTACCATCAAGTTAACATAAAATATAGCCAAACACACCAGGTTTTTGAGGCTGTGAATGTTTTCAGTAGAAAGCAGTTTCACCATCTGCAGATCAGCTGGTTGGTTTTAGCTAGCAACGCTGTGGTGAGCAGTTCAATGTTAATGCCGTCTCCACACACAGTTGTTAATAAAATATACGCCTACAGTCGTACGCAATCATTAATGAGATACATAAGCTTGAATTCTCTTCTCAAGACGTGCTTCTGACACACCCAATCCAAGATATTTAAGAAACAACAAACATTCTTTTTCAATAAAAGCATAGAATGAAAAATCAAAACAATTCATGGAGAGAGGAAGGAAGAGCCACAGGGAATGCAAATTAAAAAAACAATGTTATATGTTTTAATTCTCCATGCTACAAAAAGTTTGTGGAAAATAGGTTCAAATGATAATAGCATGTTTGCACAATTTTTCAAGCCCTTTCCTATTAAAAGTGATCACTAATGATCACTTTTATAGTATCTGCAGATGCAGATCAGAAAATACGTTTTTAAAAACTTACCATATGTGATATTAAAAATGGAAAGATTTTTAATTGTGCTTCCCATCATATAGACACATAAAACTATGAGTTCATCTTTGCTCAAAATTTCAACTTGTTGATTCAACCCTATTAATTCAATTAAAGATGAAAATAGGACATGCTATCATATCAGCAGTTGAACAGGAGGCCATCAACTTGTATGATCCAAGGATTGTAAATTAAGAAATGCAAGATGAGACGAGGGATATGTATTAGGACTGAAATTATGAGCAGCCAGCTTTCAGAAGAGTAGGGATGACCGTGAAACCCTAACATCCATTTGCAGAGACCCCATGGGAAATAAGCCTCCATCGAGTCCCCTTGGACCGCTGATCAGGGATGAGAAAAGCCCTGTGCACAAAGAGAGCACATAAAAAAGTGCATTATCACAGAGATAGTTATCATTTATTTCCCATTTACATCCATTCTTAATCAGTTCTAGTTTTATTATTTTCTCTTTTCTTTCACAATGAAAAATATATAACCATTGTCACTTAACAGGTTGTACAGAAGTTGCTAAATGATTACCTAAATGTTGGTGTAAACCTTCACTGAAAACATCATAAAAGTTTAAAGATAAAAAAAATAATAACAATGGAGGAACCCAAGGAAGCAATGCTCAGGAGCTTAACTGATAGCTGGTGCTTTTGCTAGGCAGACCTCTAGCCCCAATGTTATTTGCATTGAAGCTTTCTGATTAACTTTGCCATGCCATTCAATTATTAGCTTATTTATTTTGTTCACATGGTCATCAATAATAAATAATTTCTACCATATTTAAAATGCCAGGCTCTATGTCCTCACAAAGAAACAATCATTAGAAAGTTATTTTCCTACACGCACAGTGACTTGATAGGCACTATCTGACCAGCATATGCTCTTGCAAAGTAATAACACATAAAAAATAAATTCACCATATTCTACCCTGAAATAGTAATAGCTTATACATCCTAACGATTGTTAAAAATAAGGCCTGACTGAAAATATACTATACAATGTGATTTTATATTTGAGGTTTGGTCACTTTTCTGCATACAAAGAACAAAAGGACACTTAGATGTTAAAATATGAATTGAAACACACTCATATAAATAAATCTATTGCTATTAATTGCTTCCAACTTAGCACTGTAGAGAACAGAGTAGATATGTCTCATGGGCTTTCACAAATTCATTTGATGGCAGTGAGTTTGCTTTGCTTGTTGTCGTAGTTGCTTTAATACGTACAGATGCAGACTGGTGTGTGTTTCTCCTGCAGAGCAACTAGTAGGTTTATACCATACATAATTTGGTAGATAGCTGAGCATTCAGCCCTACACCCAAGAGCTAAAAAATATGGCTGTGTTCAGTTCAAGTCCATGGTTTGCCAAGGCAGATTGAAGGACGTACTTGTGTCTCTCAAATTTGTAGCCAGAACCTCAACGGAATGTGTCACATCTGCTAGATGCCCTTGAGTTAGTTCCAACGCATGTGCAATAGAAGGAAATGCTGTCCAGGCTGGTGGCAGCCCCACACTTGTTCCTATGCCTGAGGCCATCGTCACAGCCACTGTGTGTCCATCTTTGAGAGCTTCTCCTTACCTGACCTTCCCCTTTACGAAGGATCATGTCTTTTTCAGAGATTGGTCTGTCCTGATAATAGGAGGATAATGCATGAGAAGAAGTCATGCCACCTTCATTCCTAAGGAACCTTCTGGTTGTTCTTCTTCCAAGACAGATTGATTTGCCCCTCTGGTAGTCCATGGTCCATTCGAGATTACTTTATAAGACCGATATTCAAGTACCCTTCAAAGCACCTACATTTTACCTGCGACAACTGGGAGAATCTGAGCTCTATCCCCATGTTCTCGTGTGCTAACCCCGGGTTCATCGTCAACACTGCCCAGCACTGTAACACTCAACAAAAGCTTGCGGTAACAAAACAAATTGTAGAGTTTACATGTGCAATTGAATTTGCCTCATCCCAATCGTGTTCTGAGCTGGTGAAAAATGTTATTTTTATTTTTGATATGAAGTAATGCTCAGACTCAGAGGCTAGGCCCATAAATGACAAGGGATAAACCTAGACTTGCTGTCCTAAACCTGCTCTTTGTGGTTAGGGCCTAAATCCTGAGTAAAGCATCAGGGAATGAAAAGATGAATGCAAGCCTTACTTATCCCATAAATGGCATGATTCCAGACTGGCCCTTACATCCGTGCACACTGTGCATGAAGACAGCTGCTGTCATTAGGGGCTCTGAGGTCCGTTTGGACCCCTTGTGATGCTAACGATGTATAATGGAAGGGGCTTTTGTCCTGTCGTGCATGCTCCTCATAATGATTGTCGTGTTCAAGCCCACTGGTGTGGCTCCTGTTTCGGTCCATCTCCCTGGTGGTCTTTTTCGTGACCACAGAGCTACTTTACCAAGCATGATGCCCTGTTCTAGGGCTAAAGATCAATAAAATAGGTGCCATGTGAATTTGAAGCTGCCTACAACCCGATCTTTGTGCAACTTGCTGAAAGGGTTTTAACCACCGATAGATAGAATCCCCATGTTTTTAATAGGGAAAAACAACACTGACACCAGGGACAGACTATTGAGGTGCTTAAGATGCTTGCAAGTCCCTTATTGCCTCTGATGACTAGACATATATGTTCCTGTCCATGTCACATGGATATGGTGAAGATCATATAAGACACAGTGGGTATGAAGACATAGAGGGACTCCTCAAATCCGGGTGTTTACATGTTGTAAGGAGGGCATAGAGGTTAAATGGCAGATATGTCAATATTATCAGATTGTTGGGTCATTGCTCTCAGTCTATAAAATTTGGCTTTCAATAACTAGAGCACAGGGAGGAAATAGGAGTGATTAATAGAAAATGTATAGTTCCACAGAAGAATGAAAAGTGTTTTTTAGCACCCTTATTCAAATGTTTTAATGTCTGTAGTCATTCTGCCCTCAGCACATTGTAGCTAGAGTCTTGCCCCAGAAAAAGATCAGACATTGATTTAAGGAATCTTCATTTCCACTGACTAAAATTCCTGTAGTTGCGAACGGGACAGGCAGTACTTTTTGTTGCTGATGTGTCAGCACTCATGCCTTGCTCTCCTCGTGACCTGTCACTGCTGATCATGGGGCCAAGAAGGCTGAGGCTGGTGGCAGAAACAGGAGGAAGTTTGACAGGGTGGGTTATCTGTCACATGAACTTTGCCACACGTCACCAGAGCAAAGTGATATTTAGGTAGCCATTTTAACAAATCTGATTTTTAAACAAAAACTTAGCTTCAGTTTATTGCCCTTTTATTTGGTATTTTGAAACAGTCTAAGTTTCTGTGGCTATAATGACATATTTAATTGCTTTGACCTCCTTAAAGTATATACGATACTTATACATAAGGCCATTGTGAATAAGGTACGTTCTGTAACTGACATTTGGAAATATGTTTTATCCCTATCTCGTATCATTTTTATTCTATAACTTTTTACTGCTTTATGGGTTAAATGTTCCTTGTGTGCTGCTTATTCCTTTTCCAAATTTATTTTTGGAGCTATTTTTTAATGGTCTTTCTAGGGAGTATAATTATCATCTTAATTACACATGGCGAAGAAGCATTTCATATTAGAAATAATTCCACTTCCTTCATATAAACAATTTTTGCTAGCCTCATTTTTTCATCTACTTTTTACACAATTCCAGCTTACAAACAATGGCAAGGTTCTGCAATCATTGTTTTTTCAGTTTTCTTTTAAAAACCAAACAATTATTTTGCCTTTCATCTTTGACGTGCCTATGCAGTTCCCGTTTCTGGTTCTTAGTTTTCTTATGTGTGTATTGATGCCTACTTATGCCTACTTCCCTTTTATTGCTACCTCATCATCTCTTTTTTTTTATTTCTCCTAGCAGATTTTCTCTTGATAAATCATCTAATTTTACTCATTGGGAATGTCTAATTTTTTTTTCCTGTTTTTGAAGCATGATGCATGTAACATTTTGGATTGACAGTAGTTTCCATTTCACATTTTATATCGTACATCATCTTTTTTCACTCTGTTGTTTCTGTTGTGAGAAAATCATCTTTTGATCTTATTGATGATCTATTGGTTGGAATGAGTTGTTTTTATCATGATCTTTTCACCAGACTCCCTTTTGTGTTTTTAGAATTTGATGATGATGCATGGATCACTTTGAGTTTATACATTTGGATTTGATGATATTTTAAAATATTTACATTAAACTTTAAAAGATGATACTGGGAAACAATGTGACCTTACCTTTCTTCAAATATTGATGACTCTATTTTATCTTTTTCCTCTCTTCTTTGGGTACCAATTGGGGTATTTGGGGTACTTCGATATTAATAAAAGGAAAGGAACAGGACTGTCAAGTTTTCATCGGGCTTTTTCTTCTTCAAAGACTAAATAATTTCAAATGACACAACTTTAGGTTTCATAGATCTGTTGCTCCTGATTTCTGAAATCTGCTGTTAAGTATCTGTATTGAATTTTTTATTTTCATTATTTCATTGCTGGCATGTATAATTTCTTTGACAATTAATATTTATATTATATTACAGGTAGAATTTATTTTGTAAGGCATGAGTCTCAATTTTTGCTTTAATTATTTAGAAATGGCTCACTTTGATTCTTTGAACATATTTAAAATGGCTGACTTGAGGTCTTCTGCATATTCAGAAAAAAAAAGTGTTCCCTCAAAGTTTCTATTGAGTGACATTTGTTTCTCCTGTGAATCAAATATACTCCTACCTTATCCTGTGAATACTAAGATTTTCAGAAAACACTGTGAAACTTCTGGAACCCACATGCCCTCTGGTATCCCAGAGAGTCACTGTTGTGACTTGTTCTCAGAGATTAGTTAAAGGCTTAAAAACTTGGACAACATTTGGGATGTCTGGGTTTCCTGGGATGGCTGGTCAATAGAGACTGTTCTTAATTATTTCTGTGGTCAGTAAAATATCAATTGGTGATTTTTTTAAGTATCTTGAAATGATATTTCTTCATCCTTTGCCAAAGTGCTTTATGTGTGTGTTGACTAAAGTTTTCAAGGCTCGGTAGTTTTCACAGCACTTTAACCTGTATTTCTCCACTCAGTCAATGTCCAGTATCAGCTGTGTGTGTGTTAGTTATTCCTTCAAGGCCTCGCTGTTTAAAATACTCACACAGTGTTCATTTTCTGCTTGAATAGGTTTCCAATGTCAGCTGTAGAGAAGATATGCATTAAAAAAACCCTTCACATGTACCTCACAGGCTTTCTCCCAGTCCCAATCCATGCATCAAACCAACATCAACTCCATCCCCGTCAAGTGACTGCCTTTCCTAGACAGCTTAGATAAAGGTTCAGAGGAGGTCAATCTTTTCAGCCTCATTTTCACCCCTTGGAGTAATTGATGGATCAGAATCCCTGACTTTACAGTCAAAGTGTTCCTTCACAATACCACCAGGTATGTTTTGGTGCCTTTCAAATGTCCATATGGTCCCTTCATTCCCAACTCTTCCCTTTAGAGAATTTGACCTGGTTTTTTACAACCATGACAGCTTCCAGGACACAGGATTCATGATTCTACAGAATCATGTCTGGTGGCTTTCAGTTAGAAGAGAAGGCTTATCTTTGGGGAATCAGTTCCAAGTTAGGTCAAGAAAAAAGCACAATTGCAGGTTTTACTGGGAACCTCAAGGAAGGTCAAATAGTGACAATACACTGCATGATTCTGAAAAGTGCTCATCCTGGCAGCTCCCTCCCAGTGGCTGCCAGGATGCTCCAACCCTCATCCCACCTCCATTTTCATGACTGCTAGGCTGATGGTTTTCAAAGTTATTATGAGGATGGTAAGAGAGTAGGGGGTGTAACTTGTTAAAATAATGATGATAATAATGATAATGGTAATAATAATAATAATAATAATAATAATAATAATACCCAAACATGCTATTACATGTTTGGCAGCTTTTCATTTTCATTTTCTTTCTAAATTTTTTATTAAATTTTTTTTGTGTGTGTGTGTGACATCACTACCCTGATGGGAGTAGGAAGCACAGCCTTGCTCCTGGAGAACTGCTGCTGGATTTGAACCTTCAACCCTGCGGGACTACAGCCCACACAATCACTATGCCACCAGGGCTCAGCCCCTTTCTAAATTTTTCAGCATATTTTATTGAGACTTTGGTAAAAATTTGAACAGCAAATTTGCTTCCCATTTGAAAATTTCCACACAAATGGTTAGGTGATTAGGTGGTTAGGTGGCATTTACTGTAATCCTCCTACGTGTCAGCCCACTCCTCATTGGGGGTCCGCATGTCCATTCTCACTGCAGCTGCTTTCCTGCCCTCGGACCTTCTCTTTGTTTCGAGGCAATCACCAACCCTTCAGCCTCTTTCTGACTGTTTGGAAGTATGGCATCAATCTCATTTGAAATAGCCCACATTTTGCACCAGTCTGTGACTAATGGGTGATCTTGGGGACTAGACCCAGTCTAGGAATGAAGAGTTCCTCTGGGAATATTCTTAGTAATCCTTTGTTCACCAATGTTCTGTTTTTTTATGGATAAAAAAATAATAATTTGAGTTCTACTACATATGCCTTCCCATTCTATCTATGATCCACTCTTCCCTCCTCATCAGGGTGGTCTGTGGTGGTGGTCGAATAACTCTCATGGGAGTGAAGCTGTGATTTGTGTACATTGTGTACATTTGTATTCCCCTGAATGCTTTGCTTTGTCTCACTGTTTTGTTTCTGGGGAGGAAAGACCCATAGCTGTATCTAATATGGCTGTTTGCAGGATTTAAAAAACAAATCATTTTATTGGGGACTCTTACAACTCATTCCATACATCAGTTGCATTAAGCATTTCTGTACTTATGTTGCAATCATCATTTCCAAAACATTCCCTTCTTGAGGCATTGGTATATAGGCCTCTTCTCCCCCCAACCCCTCCCACCTGCATGAATTCTTGATCAATTACATATTGTTATTATTATTTCATATCTTACACTATCTGCCAACTCTCTTCTGAATATTTCTGTTCTTCATCACCTTCAGTGAGCTGGGGGCTATATATCCTGCCTTGTGATGACTTCTGCCTTTCTGTTCCTCCCCCTCCTTGACTGCATGATATCACTACTCCCAAAATTGTTCCTGATGGTTTATCTGTCCTGAATCCCATGTGCTGAGCGCTCTTATCTGTACCAAGGTATGTTCTGCAGTCTAGCAAGATTTGTAAGGCAGAACTGGGTCATGCTAGTGACAGGGAGGAAGCCTTCAGGTACTAGAGGAATAATGTGTGATCTATTGGTGCTACACTACACCTTGGTTGAATCATGCTTTGCTTATCACCCTTCTCTGGGGGCATGTCCAATTGCCTACAGATGGATTTTGAGTCCTCCATCCAAGCCCAGTTTTTTATTCATCAACCCCCCTTTTTGTTTGTTTTGCACTTTTAAACCTGATGCCTGATCCCGGTTGACACCTCATGATCACAATGGCTGGTGGGCTTCTTCCATGTGGGCTTAATTGCTTCCTGACTAGATGACTGCTTATTTAACTTCCAGCTTTTCAGACCCCACATCCTAAGTCTTTTGATAGCTGGGATAAAAAAAAAATAAGACCCCAGAGGTGACCTCATTTCACTAGGATGTAGATAATATTTTTTTGTGTGAAATATACTCTGCCATTTGACCAAATTATCCCATGAGTCTATTGCTCTCAACTCTCAAACCCAGAAACAGAATGTTGGAAACCATTTATTTCCGTTTGAGATATGTCGGTGTTCGTCTCTCTAAGGAAAAGATGTGCTTGCACCCATATATTTGTATTTACACGCACTAACTGTTAACTGCCCAGTCAGCATTCCCAGCCACCAGGTGCTGTGTGGAAAAAAAAGTAAGGCTGTCTGTTTCAGTAAAGCTTTAGAGCCTCAGAAACCACAAATGGGAGGTCTACTTTGTCCTAGAGTATCGCTGTAAGTCAGAATCAACATGACCAAAAGGGGTTTTAAACAATCCCTTCACCAGCAAAGAAGAGTCACATAGTCAGAGTGCCTCGTGATCCCTCTCCCAAGACAAAATTTTGAAAAGAGCTTACAGCAGCCAAACACGGTTGAAAGATCCTAGGTGGGAGAAACTGGCAAGAAGAATCTGGGGAGAAGAAAACAAAAACCCAAACCAACTTCAGTATTTTCTAATTTACATTCACATCTGGGCCCACTTGTATCCCAATTTGCCTACACATGTCCCTATGTGCTCAAATGCTCACCCCTCTCCCCACCCCACCCCCACTGCCATGGCCATACTGTGCTCACTCCATCTCTATATTGTACCATGCTTTCTTTTACCAAATCCTCTTGTGGTGCAGTGGGTTAGCAGTTCAAAATTGCGAGTTGTTGTATGGGAGAAAGATGGCTTCCATAAAGATTCATCATCTCCGGAGGTCTTCTCTTCTGTCTCATCGGCTCCCTGTGAGTTACAATGAACTAGGTGGCAGTATGTCAGGATGTTTTGACTGTACATTACAAACCATGCTTTCACCATCTCCCCCTCCTCTCCCTAGTAATCACCCAGGAACCGTGGTCTCGGGATAATGATCTATGCCTTCTTCTATGAAAACAGGACCATACAATATGTACCCTTGATTTACCTTTATCCTTGACATTTTCCCTTGACATTATACCACTCCAAGTTCAATTAGACTATAATGTGTTCTTTGAATTCATCATTACTGTTGAAGGTTGCATAGTCTTCCACTGTTTGCATGTACCACATTTGATTATGCACTCATTTTTGATAGACATGGCAGTCATTTTTATTTTGCTAATGTGAATAAAGCAGCAATGAACACAGGTGTGTGCACTTTTTTTCATGTCATTAACTTCAGCTCTCTAGAATCAATGAAAGGGCTGCGTCACTGTGGGGACCAACCCATCACGGGCCTGCTAAAGAAATGTCAGGGATTCAAGCCCATCAGCTGCTCCGTGGGAGAAAGATGTAACAGCCCAGCTTCTGTCAATATTGACAGCCGGGGAGCCCTGGGAGTCAGTTCTGTGGTGGGTGGATACAAGTTGGGTGAACCGGAGCCAGATTGCTGGGTCAGAACTTCATTCCCAGTGGGTGGAAAAAGGAGCATTCCTTCCCACCCACATTAAGCATCAAAGAATCTTTTTTTTTTTTTTTTTTTTTGGCATCACTGCTCTCCGGTGGTGGGAGTAGGAGGCCCAGCTCCACTGCTGGAATTGAACCTCCATCCCAGTGGGCCGCAGTCCCGTGTATGACAACTATGCCACTGGGGCTCAGCCCCAAAGAATCTTTTTTTATTATAAAACCCTTTCTTAACTTTTGATACTTGTGGCTTCATACGATATTTCATCTTTTTGTCATGTTTTTATTTCACACACATATTATCCTCTAGGTTCATTCATGTGAGGCTTTTGGCTGATTCTATGTTAGTCTTTGACATTGTGTTAGCTTTCCATTCAATGTATGTACCATAGTTTATATTCTTCCATTGATAGGCATTCACATTGTATCTTTTTGCTATTTCTATGTGCTATGTGTGTTCATTCCTGTCACATCTTTTATTTTTCTAGGATATATACCTAGTAGTGCGGTGGTTGAAAAATGTATTTATTAGTCCAGCTTTTATTAGTCCAGCTTATAAAGCACAATTTGTATAGTTGTACCATTTTACAGCCATACCAGCACTGTATGAAAGCTCAAATCTTTTCACAATCTCACTAGAATGTGTTGTTATTACTTTGTTTATTTGAACTTTGTTAGGGTGAACTGATACCTCATTGTTCTGACTTGAATCATTAAAATGGATAATAATTCAGAGTCAATCTTTATATCCAGCCTTCTATTATAAACTATTTGAAGAAAACTATTACTTTTTCCAAGATGCTTGCTTCAATATTAATTGGAAATTACTTCTCATCATTGCCTTTTGTAAGTGTGGCTTTTGGTCTATGAAGCAGGTTATGTATCTGAATGTTGGGTTCTCAAAAAATTAATCTGAAAGGATATGATTTCATATACAGCACATTTTTCATGTTTAAATTATGACCATGTTTTTTAACCATTTAACTTCCTCTTTAGTTTATTATGAAGGGGCTAGGGGAATAATCTAGTTATATTTCACCTCTTAAATATTAAGAATATCTTAATAGTAGTTTGCAAAACAGAAAAAGCTATGTTTGGTAAGATAGGTGTCCATTCCTAGCACTAAAAAGTTCAGCAACCACTTATACTCACTTCATATAACGTTTTATACTTAATATACTTTTCTATTTACACTTACTATAAAAATTTTTATGTTGCATAATAGAAAAATTCTATTGTGTTGGAGGGTTCAGAGGAGTTTATTTTTTATAAAAAGGTCATTTTTATAGGTAACAAACTGAATACTTTAAATAGACTGCATTATTGAAAGGAAAGGGTAAGCCAAAAAGTATGGGTAGTTGGGATCCAGGTGACACTTCCATAGTCTTATTCAACCTACAAGGGTTTAGAGTCACGTGATGGTTCCTGTAAGTCATTTCAGTAATAAACTTAGTCTCACTTGGCGGCTTCAAAAATGAGGTCCCGTCTGTACTGTAGGATCTTCTGGGCTCATTAAATCCTTGTCAGAGGGGTCAGCTTAGAAGGTCTGGGGACAGTTTGGCGATCCCAAATGGGTAATCTTGATCCATTTTCTCAAAGAACCCAGGATGATTATGTGGGCTTATTATAAAAAAGTTTTAAGGCATTTGGAAACCTTGGTCGTGCAAAAAGGCCAGGGCGTTTACACGGAGGCATATGTTGCTCCTGGACCTGCTTCTTCTCCAAAAGTAGCAAGTGTTGTTCTACAATTTCTTAGGGAAGACTTATTCCACTCCTCATCCAGCCCTGGACCTGCCTTTCATTACTGCATTTCCACCCCAAACTCAAAGAATATTTAAAAGGAATACAATCTGAACCCCTCAAGGATGCTACGCTGACATTTTGAGTGCAAATTGCTGAACACGGCTTCTGTTTGCAAGGCCTGAGGGAGGGAAGCACCCATTATAGAAATGGGGGAAATGGTGAGAAGCAAAAGCACTGCATTCTGGTACTTCTGTCTCTGGAAGTGGTCTGTGGCAGCCTATCCTTTTGGACTCAGCTTGCAGTATAGCAGATCGCCTAGAGAAGAGAAGAAGCATCCTTTTCCCAGGTCGCATTCTCAGTGCTGTGGAGTCCAATCCGACGCACACTGAACCAACAGGTTTCTTCAAATTGCTAACTTCCGCAGAGCAAAATAAGTACAGACATTATTAGGCAGCCGAACATTAACCAGGGGTTGTCTCCCCCCCCACCCCCCTTACAGGAAGTAGGAAACTAATAAAGGCTAACAGGCATGTGCCAATTCAGGTCCTCGAGTCAGGTGAGTGCTACATGTAGGTGGGCCCGACTAAGCCAGGTGGGCATAATTCAGCCAATGGGGTTGACCAGTACCATAGTCCATGCCTCTCAGCCGAAGGCCATAAAGGCAGAATCTGGAGACCACGGCTCTCTTTCCCTCTTATTCCTCCACCTTCAACTGGGCAATGCGACTCTCTCTCTCTCTCTCTCTCTCTCTCTCTGGCCTGTGGGTGTGCAGTGCCCCGCGGGGGCCTGTGTGTAGTGACTGTGTAGCCTGGACTCTCTTCTAGAATCTCTTTTGAAAAATCACTTGGACCACCAACCAAACTTCGTAATGAATGAATTCTTCCTCACTTGAAACCAAGAACAGAGGTATTCACCACCCGAAAAACTAACATGCTCACTCCCATATTTATTGCAGCAAACTATAGCAAAAAGATGGAAATAAGCTAAAACCTCGACTGTAGAGACATGGATAAACAATGTCTGATGCATACACAGAAAGGAATATTACATATGCCTAAACAAGGAGGTCAAGGACAGAGGGCATGAGAGGAAAAAGAAATATCAAGCTCTTGTGCTTATTGTATTTTTCTGTGTTCACATTTCCTATTTTCCTCTTATCCAAGCATATTCGTAGAAAAAACATTTGTGCTTTTGAAGTCTTTCAACTTCGGTCCATAACAAAAGTCCTTAATGAGTTCTTGGCACCACATGTAATTTTTGGAATTGCTTCAAGGTGGATTAATATTACTTCATAGTGTGCAACAAAATTGTCCAGCAAGGATAACAAGGGTATGCTTTAATGTTACTTAGTGCAAGGTGAGCTCATTTCCATAAACACGATCTTGAGGTCTTCCATTAGTTTTGTCTAGGCAGTGCATTATGCAAGAAATTTTCATATAAATCTTACCATGGTCAGTGTAATATCATATACAAGCATGCTTCCTAAAGTCTGTGGGGGAAAATGAATTTCAAAGAGGTCTCAAAATTTTCACAAACTTTATGAAGGCCCCATGCCATATTTATCCCGGATCTCATTTCCATTGACCTGACTAAAAAGTCCACAGGATATCTATCATTTTTTATAACTATAATTGGCTTGCAATAAAAAGTGCAATTAAAATCTCTTTTAATCACTATCAATTTAGGATCCAAGGGATAATAGAAATTCAAAGGTTTAGATAGAAATCATAGAGAACTTTAAATAATGAGGGAGGAAGATTTGAAACAGGAAGATGTGGATGCTTGCACAACTAAAGGAATAGAAACTACGTCACTTCATTCTCCGTATAGATATTATTGTGTTGTTGTATGTTCTGCTCTGCTCTGTATATTCTCAACAGAACCACACAAGTGTGTGAGGGGGTGTGTTTGTGTGTATGTGCATTTAAAGAGAATCCTTGGTAGAAGCTGGCTATCCAAGTGTACCACTGAAGAAACAACATTGACTGCTAAGATACATTTTAGGGATGGGAGAGAAGAGGGACTTGAACTTGGGGGGGGGGGCAGGAAATGATACCGGGGAAATAGCAGGAGCCTTTTCTGAGTTCTGCCCACTGATCTTGGAGTCTGAATAGGATACATGCTTGTGCACACGTACCGCACATTACTTCAAGGAACAGCATAAAGTATGAGAGACATGTTTTCCCTTGTGAAAAATAAGTAAAGGTATATTTAAGAAGTATATTGACATTGAGCTTACAAATATGATGAGGATGTTTAAACAGCTAAGGCTATTAGAGTGTAGAGCAATAAGCATAATGAAACCAGGCAACTGTGTATTTTCCTGTTTAAATACCACAATCTTTCCTCTGATACTTGATGCCTTTCCTATTATCTTTTTATTTATTGGCAACCAGTCATGTGCTCTTAACTCTTGGCCTGTTAGTCTGAAACCCATTGTTTCCAATACGGGGCCATGGTTCAACTTATCTCCTTAGGAGGGAGATTCTCTTATGTTCCCTTATAAAATAGATCTCTTCCCACTTGTGCCCCCCTTTATCAATCTTTTCCAGTTGACCGTTTTTCATAGCCATTGGAAACTACTGACACATATATATTTTTGTTCATTATTTGTCTCGCCTATTTAGCATATAAACTACAGGAGACATGTGATTATACTTTGTTCTTTGATCTGTCTAGCCCATTGAATGTGCTAGGACATCCAAGCCATATTTCTTAAACGAATGTCTTCAAGTCAACAGAAGCTAAAACCTATACTACAAATGTGCAAGTATTTCTGCAAAGCTTTAGGGGCACCAGGACCTGGCAAAAAGTGAAGTATGATAGAAAAGCATCCCTGAAAGAAACCTGATCATTTGCATATAGTTTTCTTGCATTATAGAAGGATGTTTGTGATATCCCCCCCCAAAAAAAAGAATGATGTTCATTCATTTTCTGGGAGAATTTGCATGAATTACTTAACTTCTTCTAGTTAGGCTGCCCATCACAAAACACACTATTTTAAAGGTTGTCTTGAAGTTAAAATCCATGAGTACTATCAAAATGCATGGGCAAGATTATATTATGATAGTATTGAATCAAGTGTATCCAAACTGTTAGGGAGACCTTTCCCCCTATAACAATCTGACTAGTAGAAAAGCAGTATTACTTGGGCATGATTGTACATGACCATTTAAGTAACAATGGAGTGCATTGACAATGATCTGAATTAGACACTTTCAACCTTGTTTTTGCCCAGAATTTGGTGACTTAGAGGGTGTGCTATATAGAAAATTGGAGTTTTAGACTGTATTTGTGAGGTGAGCAGCATAATCCCCATAATTGACAATAACATTAGCTTTATGTTAGGTCTTATCATGATGCATATTTCTAGGATAACCAGACAGATTTAATATGATAGTTAATGTGGCCCGCAGACAACAATATTATGCTGACCAATAAGAGTCAGTCTTTTGGAATTTGATGAAGTTAATTTACCTAAGTTCTAAACAATTATAAGATTGAGAAGTGAATCATCTAGTGGCAGGAAACCCTGCTGTGCAATGATTTCACTCTGCCCCCTCTGCACTTGGAGAAACAGAGACCTGTCTTTATTTCTGCGTCTGCTGTAACCTAACATGGAAAAAGTTAAGCAGCTCAAACCTAGTTTCTTTTTCATCTAACTTCAAGGTTTTCTAAGTCACTCCTTTAGCCCAGGGTCGAAAAGCAGGAGCATGACCAAGAGAGCTTCTCCCAGTTGGAAAGCTGCGTCAGGAATAGGGAATGGGTCCCCTCCTGCTTAATTACCCTGATGGCTATAACATAAACACAAGTGGATGAGCCCCTTCAAGGGAGCCCCAGTGGGGTAATAGCTTTGCACTGGACTACTAACCACAAGGCCAGCAGTTTGGTGCCACCATCTGCTCCTCGGGAGACCGATGAAGCTTTCTGTTATTATAGAGAGCTACAGTCTCAGAAACCCACAAGGGAAGTTCCATTTTGTCATTAAAAAAAAAGACCAAAGAAAAACCAATGCATTTGAAGGATGGTGCAGGCAAAGAATGTTGAAGGTGCCACAGAACGCCCAAAGAACCAACCAGTTGGTCTTGGAAGAAGTATAGCCACAATACTCCTTAGAAGCAATGATGGCAAACTTTGTCTTGCATGCATTGGGCATGTTATTAGGAGAGACAGGTCCTTGGATAAGGACATCATGCCTGGTATGGGGGCTGGGTGGGGGGGTTCTTCCAGATAGATTGTCATAGTGGCTGCAGCAATCAGCTCTGACATAAGAATGATTTTGAGGATGGAACAGGACAGAGTTTCTTTCTGTTGTAAAAAGCATTGCTACCAATCAGAAGCAACTCAAGAGCACCTAAGAACCACAACACTATGGGGTCACTGAGTCACATTATATTTGGTGGCAATGAATGCATAAGCTTTAAAGCAGTCTATTTATTTTATCTGTATTCAGGAGAAAAAGTGTCTCAAGACCTTTGGTTCTAGAGAAAGGTTTGCGCTCTGTGGACTCTGGGCAAGAGCCTTGTTTCTTGAGCACTTCTAGGTTCCTTTGACTACCTCCAGGTGGTCTCTAGCTTACGGTTTTTGTTTATCCCTGTTGTCTATAATGGAAAAACCCAACACTAAATGGGGGGGAAAGCTCTGCTCCATGGAACTTTAGTAGTACACATTTCTCCCATTTGGTGAGCATCCAGCCACTGGCTCTGAGTTAGTGTATGTAGTGGTGTCACCTGGGAATGTTCTCTCTGGTCACAGTGAATGTTTTCATTGAAGAAGTTTCACTCAAATCTTATTTTTGGGGATGAGATGACTGATTTAAGAGAACAGCATTCAACTGTGAAATTGTGTTTCCTATTAGGGAAAAATGTCGCAGACACTGTTGTGATGTTGAATACAGCTTGAAAGGACAGCATTCAAGTGCTTGAGTGGTTTTTCATTTCACAAAAGGTGAAATGTTTGTCAGTGACAAATCTTGTTCTCGACATCTGTCAACTTTCTGAACAGGCAAAGATGTTGAAAAAATTTGTGCATTTGTGCTCAAAGACTGACAACAACCATTGAAGAGCTGGGGAAGTTATCTGGACTATCTTTGAACTCAGTTCAGCAAAATTTAACTGAAGATTTGGGAATGAGAAAGGTCAAATGTACACCTGCCATGCTTTGAAAAAAAGTTTCCAAGTAAACCAGAATTTTATTCCAAGGTCATTACTTGTGACCAGACATGGGGCTATTCTTTGAAATATGAAAGCAAACATCAGTCAAGTCCTTGGAAGATGCCATTGTCACTTCCTTCCAGAAAAGCTTGTCACATAAAACAAAGAACAAGATGATGCTCACTTGTTTTTGTTTTGTTTTGTTTTGTTTTTATGTGAGTGGGATAGTGTATTTGGAATTAGTTCCACCAGGTCAGTCTGTTAACACAGCTTTCTATTTAGAGGTTCTGAAAAGGTTACATAATCACATACAACAAAAAAAGACCTGGCAAATGTGGGACTGGTTTGCCACAGTGACAAAGCATCTGTGCAGGCATCTGAGTTCCCTATTTTTTAACAAAATAACTCAGCATGCTTCTTTTTCCCCATACGCCATACTCATGTGACCTCCTTTCATGTGTCTTTTCTGTTTTTGAGAATGCAGAGGGATATGAAAGAACAGCGATTTGATGACATACAAGAGGTGATGGGGAAAAAAAGGAGGAGGGGAGGAGGTACGGTCAGCTGTCCAAACAAAGGATCTTGAAATATGTTTCTAAGAATGGAATAGCAGATCTTAAAAATCTACTAAGTGTAATGGAAAATGCTTTGAGGTGATAAGGTGGTTTTGTAAAGAAGTTTAAAGAAACAGCTTTAAATCATTTGCTGTTCAGAGGTGCTCCCTTCTATGCCTTACTTATTACCAACCAGCCAACTGCAGCTCATGGCCACCTGGTAGGACTGGGTGGATCTGCCCTGGGGGTTGTCCGATTGGAACCATGTCATTCTACGTAACTCAGACGGGCTCACATTTGGAAGCTCCTAGGTGCAATCCCATTCGGTCCTACAGGAAGGCTCTGGGTTAGAATCGGCAGACGACAGTCAGTCTGGTTTTTGGATTATTACGCTGAAGAGGCGTAGGATGCAGGATCCCAGTTGCTTTTCTTTTGCTTTCTTTGGCAGGGTTGGGCGGGACAGTGGGAGGGGTCACAATTAAATATCTAACACTATTCGGATTATGGCTCTCTTTAATATAGCATTTTCTTAGTTCAATTGTGCCTCTGTGTGTTGTTTTCCCTGCTTTCTGATAATACACCCTAAATGTGAATTTTTCATTATTGAAAAACTCATATAAAAAGTCTTGCCCTTTGACCCCAATAAATGGAGTTAAGAGGAAAACCCACTGGGAAAAAAAAGAGATTAATCCCAAGGAACTGTTTGTGCTTAGAGCAATTTTATCATTATATAATTGTTGCACTATGTGTGCTATGTACCCTTGCTTCATTAGACATACAGCTGTACTTTGGAAGAAAATTTGCCTTTGGATCATCAAAAATAAATAAAAACATAAATATCCAAAAAATAATTTGCAAACCCCAAAGAACTACTTAGATGCATACATTTAGCTTCAAATTGAGATGTGTGTAATTTTACTGTCACTTAGAATCACAGTGTCCCTGTGTAAACCAATGAGTCATCATGAGACTAAAGCATTTTAGATCTTCAGGATTTAAACAGTGGGATGTTCTGTGGATTCTCCCTCCCCCATCCTTGTTATAGATAAAAATTAATGAGGGCTTCGTTAGCCTTTAGTGTTTTCCAAAATGTCTCTGACCACTAATTGGCTAAATTGAACAGCTTCCACCGCCTACTACATTTAGCAAAGACTTGACATTAAACAGACTTTGCTTAATGAAAACCTATCCTATCAACAGCAAACTAACGACTCACCAGCAGTACATGAATGATAAAATCTGCATTTTCAAGTACCCAGAACAGAGTTCAGCAAACTTATTTTCAAGGTAAAGAGGTGATGTGACAAATTTCAAAACAATTAAAATGGAAAGTTTTATTTTTTGATCTTTTTTTTGGTCATGGGTAGTTGGGGTTTTCACAGTGAGATTCTTGTAGCTCATACAAAGTTAGGCTTGTTTGGCTTGATCTCTCTGCCTGTCTTCCCAGTAAGTAATGAAGACTTGGTGTGCTCTCTGCCAATGAGATTACACTACACAAGGGCGCAATGTTGTCAAAATGTCTAAGAAACATTTTCTTGAGGTTGCTCTTCCCAACTTGGTGCTATAGAAACAAGACCAGTGAAGCATGTATGTGTGTGTGTGCATGTATGTATGTATGTGTGTGCATGTGTGTGTGCAAATTTATATCAAAGAGATGGGTCACATACTTGGAGAAGCTGGCAAGGTCTAAGTCTGGGAAATTTCTAAGTTTGTGGGTCAGCTATCAAACTGGGGCTTTTCTTGACTGGAGTAACCTATGAATCCAAGGTCAGTAGAAAGTAGATGCATTTTGGACTCAGAGGGGAACAAGTCTGCAGGTCACATGGCAGTTGAATGACAAGTCCCAAGAGGTGCAGGCATGCAGCAGTCTATGCATGCAATTCCTAAGAATAAGAGTTCAAGGAGCAGGCTCAGGATACAGACCCAGCAAGAAAGTAAGCAAACTTTCCAAACCTCAATGAGCTCTCATTGTGAGGGATTACTAGATTTTAATTACGGAAGCACTGAGCACCCTGGTCTAGCCAGTTGACACAAATCCTTAACTATCTTGTATTTCCTATAAGAAAGTATTCAAAAATATCAAAGCAGAGCTTTCCTAACGAGGTGTGTTCACAAACGGGGAGGGCAGTAGGTTATCTGCTTCAGTGTATTCTGATGAGAAGGAAAGAAATACCGTGGAGTGAAAACAACGTAAGAACAGCATAAGAGAGTAAAGGGAATGTTCTCCAATCTTAGACAAGCTGTAATATTCTCACAGGTTTCATGGCTATTCCAGAATACATAAAGAAGTTTAATTTGCATGCAATGTAGACAATAGGCAATAAGTTGGGAAACTTGGAGTACAACGGTTTAACCCCAACTCATGATGCCAACAATATGTTGTTTCTCAAGGTCACTACGATTGACACAGTTTCTGTTTTCCATTTCATGAGCTTGTTTTTTTTTTTGACAATATCAAAATCTATTTACATTATTTTAGTAACAACAACCTCTACTCCTTGATGCTCAATTAAGTATTAAATAGGGTTCAGGGAAGAAAAATCATCTCATAAGAGCTTGCCTCATTCTGAGTATTTTTCTATGGTTTTGTGGATATGAAATCGAATCCTGGGTTGTGAAATTATATTGCAAAATAGCTCTACACAAAGTGAAGCTAAAGAAGGCGCTTCTACAGAGCTTGTTTACTATTAATCTTGGTGAGTGATGAAGCGTTCGGAAACTTATTGAACTGGTTGACAAAACCAAAAACAGCAAAAGCACCTCACTCCCATAGGGTTGATTCAGACTCACAGAGACTCTGCTAGGCCTACTGGATGTGCCTCTGTGGGTATCTGAGGCTGTCAATCTTTATGGGAGTACCAGTTCTTCTTTCTCCTGAGGAGAGGCTATGGTCTCAGCCAGTTGACCTTATGGCTGATAGCCCAACATTTAATCTGCTGTCCCATCAGTACTCCTTTAGGTCAAAAGTGATTTCAGAGTTGTTGAATCAACGTTAACAAATGAAACTTTGGTCTGATATTTTTTATGAGTTCTGTTTCATTCTATTTTCTACTAATTATATTGACTGTACAATTTGTTATTAAAAACATATGTCCAAGTTGTATATCTTTAAAGGAGAAAAACAAATGCTTCAACATAGTTTGAGAAACATGGTGCAATTGAAAATGACTGTGCTTGCAAGAGGATTGTAAGTGGAAGATGCTCTCTTTAAAATAGAATAACACATAAAGTAAGATGAAATTAAGTTAGTAGATATAAGTAGAAATCAATAACAAAATTTTAAATAAAGTAAGCTAATCCAATATCATAGGTAAGAAGCAGGAAATATGAAAGATGGTTCATGAAATATTTCCTGTGGTGAGAATTCTCTGGTGTCTTCCAGAGATCTAACCTTCCATTTGATACTGTTTGTTGCTGTTTTATGTGTTTCACTGCTTGATATGTATCTATCACCTATCTATGTCTGTATAAAAATAAATGACACTAGAAATCTGAAAAAAATTGGAGAAACCCATATTTCATGTTTTTTTTTCCAGCAAAACTAAATCCGAAAATTTAGGAAGAATTAAGCTTTTATAAACCTGTAAAAGCTCAACCCAATTCACTGACTATTGTTTAGCTAATTTCTTTGAAAAGAATGATCTTCTCTTTGTAATTTTATTATTGATTTCAACTTGCATCTATGTTCAGACAATACACTAAATATAACTTAAATCCATGACAATTTATTGAGGTTTTGGAGTCCATGGCATGGATTACTTTATCTCTTATCAAGAGAGAAAGAGAGAAGTTTCTAAGAGAACAAACCCTTCCAAATTTTATAAAGCTCACAGATTATCATTTTAGATATATGAAACTAGAATCTGCCTTAAAACACCAATAAATAGATGGGTTGAATAACTTAAACCAAACCCACTATCATCATGGGTTCTGACTCAAAGTTATTTTATAGGACAGATAACACTGGGGGTTGCTTAGACTCTAACTCTTTTTCAGAGTAGAAAGCCATAGGTTTTAAACTCCTGACCCAGCAGTTAGTAGCGAAGTACATGACCACTATGCCACCAGGGTTTCCCAAATGAAAAATAAAGAAGATAAATGTAAACTTGAAAATGAATGAGTAGATTACAAAAAGAGCTGTGTTTGCAGTGAACAAACATATTCTGATAAAATTTTGACAGTGAATGCAACTAGAATGTGGATGCATGAAATAAAAATCAAAATGAATGTGTTTGCATGTTATGAATTCTTTTAAATTGCTGCATCAAAAAATTCACATGCCTATGAATTGATCATATATAAATTGTATGTGAATTTTAGTATTTTATAATTATTTAGAATCACATAACCCATGAGCATTCCTTAGGGCATATTTTGTATATAAATGCAAGCAACACACAGGAGGATATGGTCCTACTTTAGAGAGCTTTTATTTGCTTGTAAAGGGTCCAGCTCTGGAGAATAACCTCTCAGAAGGGGAATAGATACCTATTTAGTTCCTTAACTAGTTGGCTTTATTAAAAGACAAACAAACAAACACAAATGCACACAAACAACTACCCACCTACCACTAAATTTTCAGCTATGGAGCAGCCAGTGTCTTATATAAGACAAAATATTTTTGTGAGAAAAACAAAAGAAAGCAACTTAATGTGAGAAAATTAAAAAGATAAAGAAAAACGTTCCAATCTGTTTCACCCTCAACTTTGAAGGGTACCTTTGTTGAATAAAGACTTTTAGGTAGCATTTTATTCTTTCAGCGTTCCAGCTTAGGGATGCTTGTCTGTGTTTTTATGGACTATGAAAGACATTCCACTATGTGTCACATCACATATTAGGAAAAACATTGTAAACATGTGAACTTCAAACATTTCATTGTGCTGATTTAGAACCCAAGCATGGCTCCACAGACAGCAGCATTTCAATCTGAACAGGGGGCACTGGAAGGCTTTCCATTAGGGTGGTACCCACTTACCATACTTGTTCATTCTATTTATCTTGCAGCTCAGCCAAGAAGTTGGACCATCTGAAGAACAGTACATTGTTTGTTTGTTTGTTTGTTTGTTTGTTTGTTTGGGGGGCATCACTGCTCTCCGGTGGTGGGAGCAGGAGGCCCAGCCCCACTGCTGGAATTGAACCTCCATCCCAGTGGGCCGCAGTCCCGCGCACAACCACTATGCCACCGGGGCTCAGCCCCAGAAGAGTACATTGTAAGAATTGGAGAAAGGCTTATGATTCGTCCTCTGATATGCAGATGACAAAACCTTCCTTGTTGAATGGGAAAATAACATGAAGCATGGACTAATGAACATTAAGGATCATGGACTTTGGTATGTATTTTTTTTTCCGGGTGTGGATTGTAATGGAGAAAACCTCTACTCACTGTTCTACCAATAAGTAACATCATGCTAAACATTCAAAATATAAATATTGTTAAAGATTTCATTTTGTTTGGATTCATAATCAATGCTTTTAGAAGATGCAGTCAAGAAACCAAAGAATGGATTGCATTGGTCAAATCTGCTGCAAAAGATCCCTTTGAAGAGTTGGAAAAAAGCAAAGAATCCACTTTGTGGACTCATATGAGCCTGACAAAGGCATGAAAATTTTAATGGTTTCATGTATATGCAAAGCCTGGGTGCAGAATAGACAAGGCTGAAGAAGAATTGGTCTCTTTAAAATGAAGAGTTTATGAAGCATTAACGAAGAGTACTGACCACACCAGGAACTATCAGAAGAACGGACGTGTATCTTTGAAGAAGTGCAGCTAGATAGCCCTTGGAAACAAGGATGATGAAGGATCATGTCTCATGCTTTGGACATCTTATCTTGGGGGAAAGTCCCTGGAAAAGGAGAGCATGCTTGGCTGAAAGGATTACAGCCTTATTTCAGACAGTGTTCCAGTAGCTGCCACACTGGTCTCCAATGTTGTTCTGAGGGTACAGGACATGTAAGAGTTTCATCTCATTGTACGAAGTGTTGTGAAGAGTTGGGCCCTAATAACAGCATTCAGAAACTCATGCCATCTGAATTATATGCTAATAAAACAATTAAAAATAAAATAACTGTCCACTGCCATTAAAACAATTCCAAATAAAGATATATTTATATATCTTTATTAATTAAAGTATTAGTTTTAATAAATACAACCAGTGTTGAGATATACAGAGGTTTAGAGGTGAGGTTTCAAAATAAGACTAGGGGTGAAAAACTACCTTACATTTATTGATTTGACTGCAACTCATAACGATCTTATAAGAATGAGTGGAAGTGCACCTGAGGGTTTTTGATACTGTCACTGTGTGTGGGAGTGGAACTTCTCAGCTTTTTCCCACAAATAAGACAAGACGTCACTGCCTAGGATGCTTGCCTGCCAGAAATGTGCTGGCATGAACTTTGAAGGAAGAGCTCAGCAGAAGATAGAATTCAGATTGAGATAAGAGGGGTACTCCTCCCAAAAATCTGAATTTTTTTTTTCCAAATTTTTGTATTTGTGCACTTAGCACATTTGCTAAATCTGTGATTCTTTCTTTGGAAGCATTTTTCAAGCTCAACCCTTTGGATGGCTGACAGCGCCTCCCTCAATTTTTATCTTTGCCTCTTCTGTGCTGTCAAATCACTGCCCTTTCATGGCCCTCTTCATTAGCAGAAACCAAAGGAAACCACACGAAGCAAGGAGAGGTGAGAAAGGTGCATGAGGCAAGAAAGACATGCTGGTTTCTGACAAAAAGCCACACATTGAGATGGTATGTGTGAGCAAGGGCATTGTCATGGTGGCAGAACCAATCCCCATCTGCCACAAATCAGGACTATTCTGTTGTTTGCTTTTGTGCAATCTTTTCAGAATTTCTAAATCAAAAACTTCAGTAACAGTCTGACCTGGTGGAATTACTTCAAGTCCACTCCTACTAGACATTTTTGTCCATTTGGGAGTTGGTGGAAGGCAAGACCAAGGTTTGGCATCAATCGACATTTCACCTTTTTTGAAACAAGAAAATCACTTGTACCCTTGAGTTTTTATCCATACTACTCTTCTTGTAAGCTGTATTCAGCATCACAAGTTTCTCTGACATTTTTCCCAGGCAGGAAATAAAATCTCACAACCACATACTGTTCTCTAAAATTGGTCATCATAAAAACAAGGTTGAAGGGAAACTGCTTTTATGAAAAAAGTACTGTGACCAGAGAGAATCTTCCCAGGCGACACCACCGGGTGCATTAACTCAGCATGAGTTGCTGGATGTCCGCTTAATGGGAAAAATGAATCCTAAAAAAGCCTTGTTTCACCTGGTGCAATTCTGTTTTGTTTGATTGTTGTACCCCCTCATAATACTATGTAGGAAGCCAGGATTGCCAAGGTCTCTAAGTCAAAGAAAAACAACAGGACCAATCGGTTTGGGTAAGCGCACACGCCCGGGTTTGACTCGTCAAGCAAGAGCTCCAGGCAGCAGAGGCGTGGAACTTGTCTGCAACATCAATTTTGTGTTGCTCACTTATAGGCCCCAAAGATTCTTTAAGCATTGATTCTGGATTCATTAGACTTGCACTTTGAAAGAATTTTGGGGTGAGTGGTGGATGAATTTAAATCAACCATACTCTAGAGAAGATTAAAAGGACATTAAGAGTAATTTGAGCAGAGATGATAGAATGGTAAAAAAAATCACATGGATTGTGTACATGGTAGACACATGTGGGCATGGGCATCTCGATTTGCTTTTGTGAAGAGTGAAAACAGGGAGATGGCTCTAAGAAATTGGCCATACTTGTGGCTTTTGTAAAGGGAGCTCTAAGAATCTTGAATGACACATCCATCTGAGTGCTAGGGGCTAAGCATTGAGCTGTTAGCTGCAGGGACCTCTTCTCCGATAACATGCTCATTCCAGAGGCCTTGTAACGGCTCATATTGAACGGTGTGCTACTAACCAGGACGTGGGTACTGCAAACACACCAGTCACTTGCTGAGACAAAGATGAATCTGTCTTTCTCCGTTTGAGAAGGTTTCTAGGAGTCTGTGTCAACTTGATGACAGGGGGTTGTTTTTCTTTTTGAGCTTGCTGGATGCCTGCAATCGTATTTCTTTACAGCTTGACAATTTTGAAATGTGATGAATTCATTGTAATATATGTCTTAACTTGAATGTGGTGTTACCGGATCCTATCATAGCTTGGACACACACCCACACACACACACGCACACACACACCTTGGCACTTTCAGAATCAACCTAATGGCATAGGTGACTGCCAAAGAATGTGCCAGGTTTCCTTTCTCTCAAAAACATTTTCTCTTAGGTCTAGCCAGGCTCCGTGGATAGCCATTTGTTTGAGAAGTTTGTTGTCCTAATAGAGAGTATGAAATGAGGCCCACCCAGCATTTGCAGAAACTGTTTTCCCTTAACTAAAAAAAAAAAAAAACATTTCTTGGTTTAACTAATTTCACCCTTGTGGCCTGACATGGAATATTATAACACTAGATAATGCATCTTTCAAGAGGTTATTGATAACAGTATAAAAGTATTGTAGTGGAAAGTTGGAAAGTATCTGCATAGTTAAACAATCATTTTATTGTGGGCTCACACAGCTCTATTTAAAATATATACATGTATAGTTTGTGTCAGTATTTGAATCTTTTCCTGTGGGGTGGGGCTTATAAAACTCTTGTCACCATCCATCTATCCATCCATCCATCCATCCATCCATGCATGCATTCATCCATTGTGTCAAGCACATTTGTATATTTGTTGCCCTCATCATTCTCTAAACATATTCTTTCTACTTGAGTCCTTTGTATCAGTTCTTTTTTTCCCTCTCCTTCCCCATTCCCCCCATCCCTCATAGACCCTTGATAATTTATAAATTATTATTATTTTGTCATATCTTATACTGTCTGATGTCTCTCTTCACCTACTTTTTGGTAGTCCATCCCCCAGGGAGGAGGCTACATGTAGATCCTGTAATCTGCTCCTCTTTTTTCCCTGACTCTTCCTTCACCCTCCTGGTATCACCATTCTCAGCACAGGTCCTGAAAGGATCCTCTGTTCTGAATTCCCTGTGTTTCCAGTTCCTATCTTTTCCAGTGTACATCCTCTGGTCTAGCTGGATTAATAAGGTAGAATTGGGATCCTGATAGTAGAGGGGGTGGTGGAGGAGGAAGCATTTAGGAACTAGAGCAAAGTAAAGTTTCACTTTTAATCATACTACACTGCACCCTGACTACCTGTTCTCTCCTGTCTCTTATGTAAGGGGATGTCCAGTTGCCTACAGATGGGTATTCGGTCCCATATCTGCACTTCCCCTTATTCACACTGATTTTATTTTTGTTCGTTGATCCCTGATACTTGATCCCTTTGACACTTCATGATCACACAGGTTGGTGTGCTTCTTCCACATGGGCTTTGTTGCTTCTGAGTTAGATGGCAGCTTGTTTAACTTCAAGTCTTTAATAACCCATATCCTATATATTTTGCTAGCTAGGAACCATCAGCTTTGTCCACCACATTTGCTTGTGCACCTACTTTGTCTTTAGTGATCATGTTGGGAAGGTGAGCATCATGGAATGCCCGTTTAAAAGAACAAACTATTCTTGCATTGAGCATGTACTTGAGTGGAGGCCCAATGTCTAGCTGCTACCTTAATATTAAACCTATAAATATATGCACATCGATCTATTTCCCCTTCATCATATATAAATATATTTACCTATGTACATGCCTGTAGTTAGACCTCTACAATGCCTTTTATCTCCTAGTTCTATCCTCTAATTCCTATTCTTTCTTCACCCCTCCATCATGTTCAACCTTCATTTGGGTTTCAGTAATTCCTCTTCATTGCTCTTGATCAAGCCCTATTATGCCTCTTATACCCTCCTCACCAGTAATTTTTGATCATTTGTTATTTCCTTAACCCTGGTATTGTGAGCACCACTTCCTTTTCCCCACCTTTCCTTTCCCATGACCCACCTTCCCTCTCTTATGTCCCACCAGAACCACTGGTTCTGTTGTTTTCTTCCTTAGATTGCTTAGGGTTTTTTGTGGGCATCACTACCCCCTGGTGGGAAGAGGAGGGCCAGTCTTGCTCCTGGAGAACTGCTGCTGGATTTGAACTGCTAAATCTGTGAGCCGCAGTCCAATACACAACTACTATGCCACCGGGGCTCAGCCCTAGATTGCTTAGTAAATGAATGAAACACTATCCTCTTCTTGCACGACCTGAGACCTTTTTTGGAAATCATTGTGTCATTCCTTCTTGTTGAGAACCTTCCTTTATTTACCTTGAACTTTTTCCTGACCAAACATGATGTTCTTCTCCAGGCACTGTTCCATATAGCTAATATGCCTAAGGTTCTAAATCAAAGTCTTGTCATTCCTGGTTCTCAGGAGCATGTTAGCTGTGCTTCATCCAAGACAGATTTGTTCATAACTCTGACAGTCCATAGTATGTTCTACAGTAACTAAATACACACATATGTGTGTGCACTCATAAACATACTTGTTATTTGCTTGTGACACCTAGTGGTTTGTTTTCATTTCTTCATAATTAAGAAGAAATTTAGGGTTTACCTTTGGGATTTTCTTCTCTCAAACCAAGGACCCTGGGTCGTTTAGTCTCTCTGATACTAGTGATCCAGAAAAGGCTTCTTATTTTATTTCAATGGCTCCTCCAGCCTGATCCTCTTGGAATCATGACCTCTGGACTTGGAGGATAACCAAAGGAGACAGACAATGGACATAAAAGTTCTAAGATGAATATTTCAAAACCTATTGACTCTCCTGACTTCAAGCATGTTTCCACCATGGTTATTTTGTGAAATTAGAACCAATGATGTTTATATAGTAGGCTCACCAAAGGAAACTGTGACCCTGGTTCTTAAAGTTTCTTCATTTTCCTCTTACTTCATGAGGTCTAACAATTTCTACTAATTTGCCTAATTGCTGCCAATCTAACTTCCTTTAGCAAGTATAAAGCAAAAAAAAAAGACTTGATATAAATGTAGTTAGCACCTTTCTCAAATATTCCTCATCTTGTTTTCTATATTTCTTGTTTCAGCACTCCAAACTGTAATTTAATTTTTTTAAAACAGTATTATGTAGCCCTCAGATGTCATTATATAGACCGAACTGTGGACTTCAACAATAATTATAGATACCCCAAGATATAATTTATTTTATACTCTTTAAAAATTATGCAATTTTAATTTCTTCCATATATTTCAAGGAATAAAAAGCAATTATGTATATCCAAAATAAGGAATACACAAAATTCTTTTTATCCACAAATTATATCATCACAATCTACTCAGAATTGTGTTGATAGCATCATTAAATTTTGAATAAACATTCTCTGGAATCTAGCCATTTTAATATATGTGTTATAACAATTAAAACAGAGATAGCCATTTCTGCACTATTTGTATTTCGAGAGTTTATTTTCCTTTAAGCTGTACCAAAAACATTTAATGTAATATAGATTTAAAATCTGTTGGTCTTTTAAACATTGATTTTTTGTGCAACTTTCAATTCTTATAGGTAAACTAAAAATCAAATTATCAATCAAAGAATTGTTAATTGCGATAACATCTTTGGAAAAGATCTGAAGCAAAGAATGCAAAAGGGTAATATTGCTATGTAATGAGAATTATGGCTTATCTATATAGCTAATTCATCTCTATAATAGATAAAAAAGTATTAATTGAAAAGCAACAATATTAATCCAATTGGAATAATGAATACATCAGAGAGTGAAAAATTGATCAGAGAGTGAAGAAAATTTTAGAAAAGGAAGCATAAAGGAGAAATTTGTGTTACTATAATTAAAATGTATTTAAAATATTTATTGAGGCATTATGCAATAAAATACTAATAATTTAAATGGGAAAGGCCAGATGGATGTGCCAAAAATTGGAGAAATAAGTCATAGTACTTGTGGCTTTTATTTCCCACTGGACTCATGCAAAGGTTTGGTAAAGTATTTGGAACTAAAATGAGGTTCATCTACACAGAAAATCCATATCCAAATATATATCTCTCATATCACAGTCATAGTTTGATATATATCCATAAATTAAGTTAATTCATGTTCCTCTGCTCATTACATTGTGAATTGTGTCTATCCACTGCTGTCATGAAGGAGCCACGTGGGGCGGGTGTGGTAGTGGGTTACAATGGGCTGCAAATGGGAAAGTCAGACATTCCCAACTACTATACACTAAGCAGGGAAAGACGAGTCTTTGAACTCAGTAGAGAGTTACAGTCTGACAAAAAAAGAACAATAAGCAGTTCTTCCCTGTCCTGCAGGGTTGCTATGACTGAGAATTGAATCAATGGTGACAAGTATAGCTGTAATCAAGCAACTATTAAAATTAATTCTAAATTTCACTTAAGTTTAAAATTTAGATGTCTATTTTAACATAGCAAACAAATAAAGCTGGGAAAATTGGTATGAATTTCTTATTTGAAAATTGCTATCCTAAATATGGAATTATCTCATATATATCTTCCATATATCTATGAAAATATTATAGTAAAATAAGTACAAAGCTATTTGTTCTCATAATGTGTACCTTATAGTGTCATAATAAGTATAGGATAGTCACCTTCCTGACAAGATCGCTGAAGACAAAATGGGTGCTTAATCAAATGTGGTGAAGAAAACTTATGGTCCCAGTTATTAAATGAGAAAGTAGTTTTTAGGGTCTTAAATCTTGTAGTTAAGCAACTAACTATCTAAATCGAGTAGGGAAACAACAACGCCCAGCAACAAAAGAAGGACACCAGCCTATGTGATCATGAGGTGTCCATGGGAAGAGGTATCAGAAGTTCGAAAACAGTCAGCAAAATCGATGTGAAGAGGTGTGGATATAGTGGAGACCCCAAACCTACTTGTGAGATAACGGGATAATTCCTTTCAGAAAAGGCACATAGTGTAGATGATCAATACAGGGTGCAGTAGAGCATGGACGAAACAAAAATGTTTCTTTACTATTTCCTTCCCCTGCTATTAAGGCTTACATTTTACTTCATTAATACTCTTAGGCCTATGTATATACATTTGTATAATTAAGGTCATTTAATACAGGACTGCCAAGATAGATGACCCTTCCGAAACAGCAACAGGAGTAATGATTCCCTAAGGATAATGGAACAGAGAGTTAGGGGAAAGCTGGAAGAGGAAACTGAAAGCAATGATTACTTCAGAAACACACTCAAGGGGAATTAACAACAGAATTGGTAATATATGGCTAATATATAAATAATAGCATAATATTACCAATAAGAGTTCTCTGGGGGGGAAGGATGTGAAAGGGAAGCATTAAAGCAGAGCTGTTATCAAAGTGTTCAAGAAGAAGGAGATATTTTTAAATGGATTGTAGTAGCAATCGTACAATTATGCTGCATCCATTTGAATTATGGAACGTTGTGACATCTGTGAGAGCTACAAATAAAATGTTTTTTAATTGAGTGAAAATGTTTTTTAATTGAGTGAAGTTCATGGATAGTGTAAACATGTAGTGAAACAATGTTCTCTCTTTTTTTTTTTTTTTGATGTGTGTTATTGTTTGAAGTGAATTTGTTTGTCAAAAGACTCTAAGTCCATTTCAGGTTCACTCTCCACCTCTGTTTCTTTAAACCACTCAGCCCTCTGTTGAAGTTTCAGGGCTAAGACAGTTGGAGGGGAAAGTAAGCTCTTTTATCCATGGTAATGGACTAAGAGCTGAAGAGGAAACAAAGTGACCATGTTTGCAAAAGCTAACATTTTGATTTGAAAAAAAAAATTCTATAATTATAATATATGGATATAAAGTTTCTAATGAAGAACGATCAATTTGGTCAAGCAGATGGAACCTGTTAAATGGGAGAATGCTGAGAGCATCTGTTTTTCTGGATCCTGCAGAGTAAGGTCTGCTGATCCCTCATGTACCTCGAGGAGCCCGAGTGGAGCAGGGCTGCTAAGTGCACGTTGGCAGACCAAAGCCCTGCGTTCTGCACAGGAGATGAAGCAGGCATGCTGCCTCCATGACAGTGTATAGTCTGGGATGCCCATGGGGGACCCGGGCAGTTCTACCCATACCTGTAGTGTTGCAGTGAGCAAGCATAGACTAGATGACCATTGGTCTTTTGTTTTGTTTTTTGTTTTGCTTTTTTTTATTTTGTTTTTTGGGCAACACTGCCCTCTGGTGGTTGGAGGAGGAGGCCCAGCCTTTACTCCTGTGGAGCCATTGCTGGATTTGAACCTCCATCCCAGTGGGCCGCAGTCCCGTGCACAATCACTATGCCACCGGGGCTCAGCCGTTTTTTTTTTTTTAATTGACTTTGTTCTAATTTTAAAATACTGCATAAAAATAAGTAGGTGCAAATGACTCAAAGAAAAAAGAAAAATCAGTTCCATCTTGTGTATCCATCCATGTGATGAGGTACAGTACTCTTTCACATAATGTAGAAACATAGTAAGGTGGTGATCCTTTGAAAGTGTGCATGTTTATCCAAAAGAATCTGGAAGCAATTTATATAGGTAGTCATATTAACTGTGATGTTTACCTTCACTATATGCAATGTCTAAAAGAGGACCAAGGTTTTAAATGCAGGAGCTGGCCCATAGCCATGGTCAAGTTGCATGCAAACTGGACTGTCAAAACAGACCCTGAGCTTGAATTAGGTGAAGAGACAGTGAAGAGGGATGTCTGGAAGCTGGAAGTCAGACAATCAATGAGAAATCAGGTTTGCAGTAGGCAGAGTGGCAGGATCCTCAAGCGCATGGGGAAGTTTCACACAAGACGATTATTAAACAGAAAGATTGTTTTTATTTGGGCAGACTATACTGGACAGGGTAAACAAAAGAAAACAAATGAATCAACCAGACTCACTGTCTTTGAGAGGTGAGGATTCCTGGGGAGCCTATAGGACAAGCTTGATGGCCCCCTGTGAGTTTCTGAGACTTTTCGACTGTGGACCAGAGTAGAAAATACCATTTTTCTCCTAAGGAGCTTAGTGGTTTTGGAACTGCGGACCTTGCAGTTAGCGACCCAATGCATAAGTACTACCCTAGCAGGGCTAACAGGTCATTAAACTAAGGAATGAGTCACTAGCCTCATGTGTTTAAAGTATGCTGTCATTTATGCAAAATTAGAAACAGTAAATTCTCAGTCTCAGAGCAAACATGCTTCTTAAACTTGTTTGATTTAAACTCAAGCATCAATTTTCAAATTGAAAAATTTCTGTATTTCTGTAATGGAAAATGTTTGGAAATGATGCATGTATACTAAGCACACAACTAAAACAACAAATTAAACATCATTCCACCAGTCTTCCTTGAAATATGTTCAAATATTTTAGGGGGAAAATATTTTTCAAGTATTTTTGTGAATTTTTAAAATTGAAATTTCTGTTAAACTAAAATGAAATTTAAATGTACAAACATATAGGCTTCAAATATCTTTCATTATATATGTATTCACTATGTCTATATTAAATTTGCAAATGGGTCTTAACAAATGGACTTTTTGGACATAAAACTTTTCTAGTGAATTTCAAAATATGTTAAGTAATTTTCTGTGAGGACTGAAGATCAGAGCTTCAGGAAAAATGTTCTATCCTTAAATAGGCAGACATTCTTAACATCTACATGTCACTCTCTTTACAAAGCAGTAAAATAGAACTATAAAACTGTGTATCAAAGTGAAACTTCATGTTTCTTAATCCAGAAATACCTAGAGGTCAAATAGTAAAGATTACTATTTTCTAATTAAATTAGTTTTTATTACAGTTTCACATTATGAAAATTATTTCTTCAACCAATATCTGTGTTTTACTTATTGCTATATGTGATAGGACCATATCTATTCACCTACAACAAAACCCAGTTAATGCATTTCTTATTTCAGTTTACACAATAATTAGTAAAGCTAGTCTTGAAGACATTGAAGAATTCTAATGTTTTCAGTATGAAATTGATCACAATTTTAATCAAAATACAGTTATAATTGTTGGTTAGCAGAATGTGAAAGTTGGAAATGAAGAAAGTGGCTGAAAAATATGGGTTTGATGATAGAATTAAAGCTGGATATTGTATGATAGAATTCTGAAAGACCAATTATTTCTTTTTTGCAAATATCTCATTCAACAAGATCCTGAGTGACAGTACATATGGACCTCACCAGATGGAATGCACAGAAATCAAATTGAGTGTACATGTGGGGAAAGATGATGGAGAAACTTCATATTAGTAGCTATAGCAAGATGAGGTGAGAATGGTGGAATATATCATGCATTACTCATATCTAAGTTCAGGCTGAACTTGAAGAGAATTAAAACAAGTCCAGGACAGCTGAAATATGACCTTGATAATACCCCCTATGTGTAATGAGAACATTTCAGGAGTAGATTTGACACATTTAACACAAATGACAGCAGATCTGATGAGCTGTGAGGTGACATCAAGAACATCATATATGAAGAAAGCAAAAGGTTATTAAAAAAAGCAGGACAGGAAGTAGGTTATTAAAAACTCAGGCTTATTATGATATGCAGATGACACAATCTTGTTTGCCGAAAGGAAGGAGAACGTGAAGCACTTGATTGTGAAAATTGATATTGCAAATTTCAATCCGAATTTAAGGAAAATTGAAAGAAACTTAATTTTAAAAAGCAAGGCTAAATTTAAAGAAAACAAACAGTCTTCACAACTAGCCCAGTAGACAGTATTGTGGTGAAGGGCAAAAAGATAAGGGGATGTCATTTTGTTCGTATCCACAAACAACATTCATTGAAGCAGCAGTCAAAAAAAAAATAAAATTACTTTTTGCATTGGGTAAACCTGTTGCACAAGATCTCTTTAAAATTATCAAGATTTTTTAAAGGTAATCTCAATAAGTAATATACACCTGACTGAAGACATAGTATTTTCATTTGCTTCATACACATGTGAAAATTAGTCAATGAAAATAGAAGATCAAAGATGAATTAGCATGTTTGAACAATTGTGTGGGCTGAGCATATAGAACACACTATTCGGTGCCTGAAGAAAGACCAAGCTGTTTGAAAGAAGTACAGCTCCTTAGAGTGGAGTATGGTGAGATTTTGCCTCACATATTGTAGCTCAGGAAGGACTGACTGCTGGGGAACGATGTCATACTGGATAAAATAGAAAGGAGATCAGAGAAAAAGAGGAAGTTCTTCAAGAGATGAACTGGCATAATGACTGAAAAAATTAAACATGCAAGGCATACACATCACAATGTCTGTGAGGACAGGGCAGGGCCCGGCAGTGCCAATGTACAGAGTTCTTATGAGTCTGAACCAAACTGAAGGCACCTATCAAGTCTAGGTCTCTAAGCCATTAAAATGACATCAGTAGAAGCAGAGACTAATGTACAAAGTGCAGCGCTTTGGGAGTTAAAAAGAAAGAATTATTCCAGAAAGACACTTTAGTTACTTTTGAACTAATGCAATGTTCAAAATTTATTAAATAAATTTATAATTTATCAACAGGTTACTGACTCTTATTTCAGATTAAATAGACATGACATAAAAGTACCATATTTTTTGGACCATAAGATGCACCTGACCATAAGATGCACCCAGTTTTTAGAGCAGCAGGAAGACAAAATAAAACACAATATTCTGAACCAAATAGTATTAGAATACTAAAATATTTATTAAAATTAAGCGATAATATTTAAGAGCGTAAACTCAACTGTGGTGTTAAGAACTATCATCACTTTCATTAACAAATGAGGGGAGGCGTGATCTGTGCCGATCATTTGACCTGAATGACATTGAGACTCCAGGAGGCGGGACTTCCCCCGAACATGGCAATCCACAACACGCAAATAGCAGCAGTCAGCGGGCTCAAGGAATCTTAAACAAATGACCATAAGACACAACCTCGTGCCCCGCCCCCCCAGGGGGAGGGGGAGAAGTGCATCTATGATTTGACAAATGTGGTGTTTTGAAAATAAATACTCACATTTCCCATACAGTCGCAGAAAATATTTCTTATCTTTATATAGCCTAGGAGCCTGATGATTTAAGGGGTTTTCTTCAAAGGTCAGCAGTTTGAAACCACCAGCCACCCGGCAGGAGGAAGAGAAAGCTTTCTACTCTTATGAAGAGCGCCCATCTCAGAGCCGCACAGGGGGCGTCCCCCTGCCCCTAGGATCTCTCTGAGTCAGAGTCGACCTTGGGGCAAGGAGTTTGGTTTGGGTTTGATTTCTGACACTCGGACAAGCATTGTAGGAAGGGGTATAGGCATCTTTTCTTTCCTCTGGAAAAGATGTAAGGAATTTATTAGTTGCTTTTTGGTAGTAAATTTTATATTTTAAAATCAATTCTATGCCCAAGAGGATCTGATGATTGTGCTTCAAAGTATTAGACGCGGTATTTCTCTGGGGACTTTCCCAGGTTCCCTTCGTCTTGTGTGTTCATGAAACAGTAGTCGGAAGGTTCCCTCTAGAGTTGGGGTCTGTTTTGTCTGTTATCTGTGAGGAGCTAAAGAGCCCGCCCGCCCCAGCCCATAGACACTTTATGTGCAGCTGGAGGAAGCACAGCCTGGCCCTGCGCATCCTCACATTTGTCCCTGTACCTGAGTCCATTGAGATAGCCACTGTGTCCATCCAGGTCACTGAGGACCTTCCTCCTTTTTGGTCACATTACTAAACACGCTGCCCATCTCCAGGGGCTTGTCTCTTCATACTGAGGGCTGCAAGCCTTACTTCCAGCAAGCAAGGCTGTATCCTCTGTATATTGCAAGTTGTTAACAAGCCTTCCTCCAATCCTAATGTCACGTTCTTCTCCATAGATGAAAGAGCCATTAGTTTTGAGAAAATTCTATCATGTAACCTCCAACTTTATATCTCTAGCATTTTATAATAAGCTTAATCATTTTAATTGATTTGACATGTTTAAATATGTATGGGTCTTTGAACAGGTATTATTATTCTTTCCTTGGCTTACACAAAGGTGGGGAACAAACTGAACTTCAATTATTAAATGTCCCTAGATATTCTTTTCTATTGTGTCTGCATCAAACACCTGTAGCCTTGCTTCAAAAGAAAATAATGGCAACGATGGATATTTGAAATCACACGCCCATTTAAAACATCAAAACAGAGAATTGGTTCCTCTGCGTGCGGCCGTCATCTCTCTGGGGGCTGCTGACTTAAATGACACTGATTATACCTGTTACTCCAATGCATTATTCATGAAATTGTTGATAGACCATCTTCAAACAGTCTGTCATTTTCCATTACATTCCACCAAAGAACCGTATGCTGCTCTCCCAGTGTACTGACAGTCAGGCATACAGAGCATACTCAGAAATGCATATGGAGACATTGCAAGGTTTCTGATGAGACTTTGAAAATACTTATTCAGTGCTTTGAATGGCTTCCATGATTATGAGAGACTTTGATTAAGGAGCTTCAGCATAACAGGCAATTGGTAGCCATCTCCTCAGCAATGATTTTGCCCATTACCAGCTCTTAGACCTCAGGGGCAACAACAGCACTTTCTTGACTTTTTTCCTAACCTGTCAAAGGGGGGCATGATTTGATCCTACCAAGCAGATGCGCATATGAGGTAGAATAAAAGTATGTGAATCCTGTCAATATCTGGCAGAATATAATATTAATTAAATGCCATTAGTATTAGTATTTTTTGTTATATTGTTACGTGGCATATAGGTTACTAATAGAGATATTAAGGGATTTTCCAAAAATTACAACAGCATATGATTATGGTAAAAATATTACATGTGTATGTGCACACACATATGAGAGAGAGAGAGAGAGAGAGAGAGAGAGAGAGAGAGACACTGCCCATTGAATGGTGGGTGATTGGGTCCCACCAGAAGTTGTGTGGGAAAAAATTGGGGCAGTTTGCTTCTGTCAAAATTACAGCTTTGGGAAGCTGAGCCCCGGTGGGGTAGTGGTTGTGTGCAGGACTGTGGTTCACTGGGATGGAGGTTCAAATCCAGCAGCAAGGCTGGGCCTCCTACTCCCATCACCAGGGGGCAGTGATGCCCCCCAAAAAACACAAAAAAAAATTACAGCTTTGGGAAATCTATGAAGGGCAGATCTACTGTGTACTAGAGTGTACTCCCTAAAGTTGGAATTTGACTGGATGACAACGAGTTTGGACCATGATGAAGCCTTTGATATTTTAATAAGTATCCCCCCCTTTCTACTTCTCCTACAATTTGGAGTGTGAGCTGAGGGACCTCTCAGTTCACACACCAGGATACCTGTGATTATTAAAAGTTTGGGACAATTTAAAAATGTGATGCCATCCACCTGTACTAAGAGTTTTCTTCTGGCTGGTCACTGCCAATGGCTATACTATGGTAGCTTTAGGGTCTATGTTCATTTCACTTTAAGAGCATGGTGCTATATTTTTATTAATGGTAACCTCAGTCAAAATCATTTTCCCTTGTGAGATAGAAAACTATCTTCACCCTTTTTGATGGTCAGCTAGCAATAGTTGCAAATAATTCACTTGCCACTAGTCCTCTACCTAAGTCATTAAAGATTCACCGGTTTCAAGAATAAGAAAAAGTCTTTATGAACCTTTGGTATGAAATATCCTTCAAACGTTAGAAGAGTTACCTCAGCTTTGCATTTTGGGATTTTCTTCTCATTTCTTCTTCTTTTCTGAAGACAGAATTGAATATAATCTCTCCACATGGGAAATATAAAATTTAAAAATAGAGTAATGAAGTTTCTTTAGCATGGAAATATGGAAAGTTAATTTATCTGCGAATTATTTCTAGCTCAGAGAGTGGACTTCCAAAAACAGGTTAACAGTAAAGGATATGTACTTTATGCTTATAAGAATACTTACGCTTTCAGTTTAAGACCAAGCTGGTTACTAATTGCAAGTGCTTTTTGTTGTGGTGGTGGTTGTTTTTTATTTTTTGCTTCTTAGCTAGAAAAAATAAAATACAACATTCACTATAATTAGAAATATTATTTGTAGTACTGGTTCATTGAAAGCAATTAAAATTAACTACTGGCATTTTCTGAAGGACTAGAAGTTCACAGATGACAATGGATTGCTTATTCAGTTTGGTGATGCAATTGATCCCTCCCAAATATTGATATATAGATATTTTTAATGCTAATAGTACATTTTATTCCCATGAATAATAAAATATTCCGATTTTAACTCCACAACCCAGTGTAAAATACTATAAAATTAGCTAAATAAATTAGGATATACTCACATATCTATATAGATATTGACTGTATGTATGACATTTTAATGTTTATCCTTATATATGTGCATATATATGTATGGGCACACACACATACATATGCCCTTTGCCATTGAGTTGATTCTCACTCATACCAAGCTGATACATCATGCATTTCAATAGTTCAGTAATATTAAAAAGAGCAATAAGTCATCACCACAATTAATTTTAGAACAATTTTCTTTTTCTGTACTCTTTATTACCTCCCCATTTCCTCCCAGCATCCCCTGGAATTATCCCAAGAAACCATTAATCCAGTTATGGATTTCCCTATTCTGGGTTTCATAGACAGAAAGTTGAAAGAGAGAAACCTTAACAGCACTATAAAAGTTAACCTCAGAGAAAACTAGCAGAGAAAACACCAATTGAAAATAAAATAGAAAATATTAAAAACTAGAATAAATTAAAATGGGTAAGAAGAGAGATCCAGTGATAAGATTTTCAATTTTCCATCTTCAAGGATCCACTTTCCAAGGCTTTCCAAATTGCTACCTTTATTTATCAGGCTATATTTGTGTATTTATTATGTTTTTTTCTGAAAATATAAGTAAACAAAAGAAGAAATTTATATACATACTTTATGTGGAGAGCAGTATTCAGGCATTATGAGTGCAAATATAGCCTGTAATATGCATGGGGAATACTATATATCACATACTCTAAAATAAGAATGCACATATAAGAATATACATATTTATATATCTATGTAAGTATGAATATTTATTATTTTTCATGGTCATATATGTGACTATATATTACTGCTCTTTTAAACACGCACACAGATTCTGCTTCTATATTCACATAATTCTGCATACTTCTCCTACCCATCTTACTCTGTCGTCCTTTTCCCCATAATTGCTCCCTGAGTTTAATTTCAGTACCATTATCTCACATTTGTAGAGTCACTGGGATTTAAATGTAATTTAATTGGACTTTTTCATTTAATTTTCATAGTAAATCTGCGAGAGGTGCTTAATGATCCTCTCTGAGTGTGACTGGAACTTGTCTGCAGGAGGAGGAGAGAACAGAGTGGCGTTTGTTGAGCTGCTGCTCTTGACCATGAATTGCATTTGTTGAGTGAGTCCTTGACCTGCTGCACTGATTCATACCATGAAATTCAGTCAGAATGCAAACTCAGAATTTCCATACATGTTTCGACAGAGCCCTTTCTGATAATAAAGCATGCTTACAGAGTAGTATTCAGGAGTTGTGCCTTTCTCCCATGTATCAGTGTAATCTGGATTTCATATTTAAGGATCTAAGGATTCCTGCTTGCAGGTATTATTTCTAAAGTTCCAGAGTGAAATAAAATCTTGGTAAAAGTACAATTTCAGTGACTACCTTCTGACTGCATCTCAAAAACAGAGCATTTATGAAGCTGTTGTTCTGATTTCTCATACATCCCAGCATATAGACCCAAAGACACACAAATATATTCACACACCTATGTACACATTTTTTTTTATGGAGCCTGGACTTTGCATGTGAATTTGTTGAATCTGATAACACATTCTTTTTTTAAGGAGTTGTGTGGATTTTAAGGAGTTTGTGCTTTCTCCTGTTTTTACCTGTGTACATCACATTTTGTCTTTGTTTATTCTTTCTCAACATTGTGGCCTAAAGGGGATTTTTATAGCACTCGCCAATGGCCACTACATTTTCATGAAATTACTTTATGACACCTGCATGTTTTATTCTGTTTAAGAAAGCAAAACAGCAAGCACTGTGAGCTGTGCATTTTCTCAATAGTCTTTGCAGGGCTTTCTTTTCAACCCAAGAAATGCTTTTGATTTCCAGTTTGATTTTGAAGCAGTAATATCTCAGCCAGTAAAAGTGTCAGCCTCGTGGCAAATAATGTAGTGTTATACATGAAATGTAATAGTGGGAAGATGTTTCTTGAGGTTTTCATTATAAATATTGTATAAATGTTGACCTCTACTCAATCCCTTGGAGATTTAGGTGTCTGCTTGAATATCCTAGACAGAGTTTGTCATATCACTATATTCTCATGTGCCTTTTGAAATTGTACTCTAAAAAATGACACCATTTATGAGACCCATAAAGAATATGATTTCTATGGAATTGTAGGTGAATGTAGTAAAATATTGAAAAGCATGCTATATTAAATCCACTAGCATTAGAATTTTTTCCAGGTACTTTGATAAGAGGTGTAAAAAGTATTTAAACCAAAATCAGTTGGCCCCTTAAGTACTTCTTAAATCATGCAATCTAAGGATTCTATGGAAAATATTTTTTCAACTTTTCACTAACCTACTTCAAAATAGACTTTGTTTTCTGATTCAAATACTTTTCAGGAGTGTTTTCCAATAAAAAAATATATCTCTTGGAATAATTAAGCAAATACATCTTGGAAGCTATTCATTTTTCCTTTCCTTGGAGACAAAATTAGTCTATTATTTTCTTCTATTTCTCTTATACTAAGTGTATTGCAGTCATAAAAAACAGGGCAATAGGAATTCTAGTCGTGCTGCCATCGAGGCAATATCTGTCTACTCATAGTGACCCTGTTGAGCTTGAGAGACTGTAACTGCTTCAGACAGTGGAATACCCAGACTTTCTCACAGGGAGCTATTGGTTCTCTTGAACTGCTGGCCATGCAAATCACATCCCAATCCATAACCACTATTCAACCCATAGCCACTACTCAACCCATAACCACTATTCCACAACCCATAACCACTATTCCAAGAGAGTTTGGAGGTAAGGTATACATGCGTAAGTCAGAAAATTACTTAGGGATCATTTTAAAAATAAATTTCAGTTTTGCAGAGGGATTTGGGGCTGGTGATTTCAGTTCTTTTGCCTGAAAGTCATTGCAACATATGGAACGACAGGTGATATGGTTTTAATCATGAGGAAATTTGGGGCACAATTTTGGAATTATGCTTATAAATTTTGAGTGAAGACTTACTAGAGGGATCAGTTTTCCATCCAGCCATGCAATGTTTTATTTCATCTCATCAATGGCCATTTATCCATGTTTCCTTTCTTTCCTGTCTCTCTCCTTCATTGATAAGTTTTCTGAACTTTGTCTTTGATAGAAGTTCTCTTTCTCTGCCTATTTACTCAGCCAAGTCCCTCACTCTTCCTCCAGTCCTATGAAGGACCCTTTCTCCTTCAACGAATGTGCTCTCTAACAAAGTTGATCCGAAGTTATTACTTTTATGTAGGACCAAGAAAGGCTGACCAGAATTTTCAGTCAAGTAGGTTTCTGGGAGATGGATAAAATGTCAAAATTGATGTGGAATCTAAGTGATAATGAAAAGACAAAAGGATAACTCTATCATTAGCAAGTGATGGATGTTGTGCACATGTAGTACCCTGATTAATTACATAAATAATGGGATTAAGAAGCATAAACTCTTAAAGTTGCTTAAATTCATCTAAGGAAAAACAAACCATAGTTTGTTAGTGGTGGTTAACTGCTATCCAGTCAATTCTGACTCACAGTGGCTCTATGAACAGAAGAATGGAACACTGCCCAGTCCTGCGTCATCCTCACAGTTAATTGTTCATCTGCCTGAGCCAAAGCTTCAGCCACTGTGTCAATGCATCTCCACGAAGCCCTTCCACTGCTTGCCTGGCAGTTTGTCATCCTGTGGTGGCTTGCTTGTTGCTGTGATCCTGGAGGCTGTGTCCCCAGCATGGGAAATACCAGCAGGCTCACCCAAATGAACAGGGTCCCACGGAGCTTCCAGACTACCAGTAAACAAGCAAGAAATAATCAGTCTCAGACCACTTCAGAGGAAGTAGTTGCTGAAAAATTTATGCATAGCTGGGTAACATTGTGAGAGCTTTAATACTGTAATGAGATATCCATACCAATTTATTCCTGGGAGGTGTGAAATGATTCACAGGTGACCCGGGATACCCATGTGAAATTGCGTGCATTTCTCAGAAAAGGACTCAGAATTGTAACCAGATCATGGTCTAAGCCTCAGCAAACTTTTCTTGGCATCTAAATGTTGAAATGTCTTGATTCTGTTTGCTTTTAGTTGAGTATGCCTTACTTTTTAAAAAAAAGTCTCATACAGGAATACTTTATTTTTCTTGACAGTGTTTCAAATTCTATACCATTGGCTAATCTAGTGATGAAATCTATAGAACTGCCACATGTTCCATTGGCCAATTTTTAATGTTCACTAACAAAAGATTAATCATATCTTTAAGTGAGCCAGAGACTTCTACATACTCTTAACCCCAATGAAAGAAAAATTATTTCTTGTGGCATGGGCCTGCTCCATGTCGGTCCTCATGTAGTGATTACTGAAAACGTGGCTGCTATCGCAAAGGGTGGTGCAGAAGTCAGATGGTACGTGCTATCAGAAAGAAGAGCATATGGTGTCTTAAAGGTTTGTCTTAAGATGAGCAGCCATCTAGGTGAGGTTTTAGATACGTTCCACATAGAAGAAACACACCAGCCTGGGTTATTCAAGATTTGTAAATAATAATATTAAGTAAACAGGGAGGAAGGAAAGGCATTCGAATCTAAAATCTTATCACTTCATTCGCAGAAGGCTATGGATGAGAGCTCACAAGGCTCACAACCCACTTGTAAAGGCCTTCATGTGATTAAGCACAAGTGAATGACCTCTGACACCAGCAAAGCACTGCTTTTGACATTGTTCAATGTGCAAACTATAAGTGTTGTCAAAGCTGTAATCACATGCAGATGTGTTGCATTAGAATCTTGGATACATGGAATAGTATATAATTGATTTCACAAGCCTATCAACAATCTAACTTCATGGTATAAATGAGTCACCACAAACCTGCATCAAATTAGTTACTGAACAAGATATGTCAAGCTTCTCTTCCACTTGACAGTGGAAATAGGGCCCGAAAGTTGCAACAGATCATTAAGAACAAATTAGTGTCTCTGAAGCAACCAGTACAAAAAATTTCTTCTCTTGATTTAGAATTGTACAGGCACCATACACAAACCTACAAATTCAAGAAGCTCCGGACTCAAATATACTCTCAGAAATGGATATGCCTATCCTCATGATTCCTTTTGATGTTTCATAAGCCCTATGCTATTCCATGTATAGTTTACAGTATGTAAGACACAGAAGAGCACATCAACTGATGTAACTCTATAATATGTTGACAGCAAATTACTCAACACATTTAAGAGATACTTAGTATGATGGTCAAAGGAGGGATGATTCGTTAGTCCATAATAACCCTGATTCTCAGGCTCTTGGAAGAAGACTTTTAAGTTATTTCCTACTTTACAGGTTGATTAGATGGAAAAGATAATGAACTTGCCAGAAAATTAGCTTATAAAATATGGCAAGCAAATGAGGAAGACATTATTTAAGTTTTTTTATAAAACTATGTCAGAGTCAAGAATTTATTGAGTGGAAATGATATTTCTTCAAGTAAATTATCATTTCCTTTTGTTTGTATTTGAATGACATAAATAATTAAAAATAGACAATGTGAAAAAATTTTAAATGATTGCATTAGTCATACCTTTGAAATGAATGTAGTTGCACATATATGAATTCATTGTATACATGAATATATACATTATTAATTCATGTATCTACATAGTATATGTATATACCAATATCCATTTATATCTATACTTATAGAATCCCAAACAAACTGAATTCACTACTGAGTCAAATCAACTGATAGTTCCCAAAGAGGATGAGGTAGGAGCCGTCCGTCAGATTTCTGCATCTGTATATCTTTCTGGGAGCAGTGACCCTCAGCTATATTCATTCCATGCATTACTGCTGGTACGGCTGTTTGATGACATCAGCTTAGTTCTGATCCAAAGGGGTTTCTGCATAATGAAAGGAAAACCTGCCTTTCTGACTTCATCCTCACAACTCTTCCTGTGTCAGAGCCCATTGGGGCAGCCAAGGTCTACCTCTGTCTTCACTCTCTCCTACTGTGCCAAACACAATGTCTTTCTCCACAGCCTGTTCCCTCCTGACAACATGACTGAAGCCTGTAAGAAGACGTCGCTTCACCTTTGCTTCTCAGCAGCACTCTGGCTGTGCTTCTTCCAAAATAGATCTGCTTGCCATCTGCCCCATTCCGTGGGGCTTTCAATCTTCTCCAGAGCAGCATTTCAAAAGCATTCATTCTCTTTCAGTTTTCCTTATTCAATTCGCAATTGTCACCTGCATATGAGCTGATTGGAAATAGTACGATTGGGCCAGTTTTACATTTTCCTTGATGGAGCATCTTTACCCTTCGGTATTTTAAAGAGGTCTCAAAGGGGAAATGTATGCACATGCTTGCTTCGTGCCATGAGTTGGTTCTGCCTCATTGTGACCGTGACCAACACGGTGGAACACGCCCATTCCTGCATCAGCCTCACAATTGTTTTGTTTGCGTCCATTGTTGCAGCCACTGTCAATCCATCTCTTCAAGAGTCCCCCCCTCCTTTTTTTGCAGCTTTTCTCCTTTACAAAGCATGACTAGTCTGTCCTAATAACATGTCCAAAGTACATGAGATAGTCCCTCAATTCCTGTTTTAATGGAGCAGTACTGCTTTTAAGATTTGCTCTTGTGGCAGGCAGTCCCTGATACTTTCAATCTTCTTCACCAATACCATCATGGACATGCAGGGAGTCATTTTCATTCTTCCTTATTCAATCCCCAACTTTCACATACACACAAGGCCACTGAAAATACCTCTTATTCAAGGTGACCACTCTTTCCAATACAGTGAAGAGGTCTTTTGCAGCAGATTCTCCCCAAATAAAGACTATTTGATTTCTTGACTGCTGCTTCCATGAACATTAGCTGTGGATTTAAAATGAAATCCTAGAAAAAGTCGGTCTTTTCCTTATGTATCATCATGTTGTCTATTGGTCCACTTGTGAATATTTTCATTTTCTTTACATTGAGATGCAATACATCCTGAAGGAAACAGTTATTAATCTATATCAGCAAGGACTTGAGGACCTCCACTCAGTAAGCAAGGTAATGTCATCCACATATCATAGTTGTTGACATTTTTTCCTTCAATCCTGATGACATTTTCTTCTTGATATATATTTTATGTATAATATGATATACAAATAGTGTCACTAGTGTTCCTGCCCATGCATACACATTTATCCCAACCAAGCATGCTTAAACATGTTTCTGGATTAGATGTGGGTACAGACAAGTTCTCCTGGCAGAACACCTGTCTTATCTTCCTTGGGAAGCCTTTAAAGATACATTCTGTCCATCAAAAAGAAGGATATCATTGTCAAAACTGATAACAAAGTTTTAGCAAAACACCCAGATTCCTTTGTATAGATTGTTGCTATTCTTAGGTGCCATAGAATCAAGTCCAGCCCACAGTCACCTTGTGCACAACAGAATGAGACAATGCCTAGTCTTCACCCAAACTCTCAAAGCCTATCCCAGTGTACCAGGGTGCCAGTGTGTGTGTGTGTGTGTGTGTGTGTGTGTGTGTGTGTGTGTATGAGAGAGAGAGAGAGAGAGAGAGAGAGAGAGAGAGAGGATAATCTAACAGAACCCACTTATATAATCCACTTATCCTACATCATGCTACAACATGGAATGTTTTGTGTGTTGAAGGGGCTTTCAACTTGATTCATTTGGGTGGTGTTTCATTTGGCCAGCCTACTTTCTAGTGTGTTTCTCTCCCCATAATACTAGACAACCCCTTTTGGAAATCAACATTTCAGTGCCATAAAGTAAATTCAAATGGTTTCATTGGTATAGAAGGATTTTATCAATCAAGAAAGTAACAGTTTAAAATCAATCAACCAAAGCCATGAAACTCTTTGCTGATAAAAATAAAGCACAGGTTGGGGTCATGGATGAGAGACACCTTATTTTCTTAGCCTTGCCTTTCAATTTTGGGTTGTGTCATATTGGTTCTTCAGCAATGGAAAACCAACCAGGCAAATTTTTGCAAACAGTAACTTTTTTAAAGTTAGGTCATTGCATTCTGCTTTTAAAGAGCAGTTAACAGAGGATTTGCCTTATGACATATAACTATGTTGTCAATCACATACCTACCATAATTAAACTTCATTATGGGATAATCAATTATTTCACTCAGAGGCCTATGGTATAATTGTTCTTTGCTGAACTGGATATGTGAAAACCCTCTTTTATGCTATCATTGATATTTCTAAAGATATTGAAATGTATTTCCTTCCATTTATTCACCCATCTGAAGCTTCTACAGATTTTAATATGGAAACAGAAATAAATAGTTTGATAATTGTGCAGAACTCTGTCTAGGCAGGAAGTTGGAATTTGGAATCTATGGACTGGAAGAGCATGGTGATATTGGTTAGCATATTTGATTTTAAATTTAATTGTGAAGGTTAAAGAATGGACTCTTTAGAAGCATACCTGTCACACAGTACCAGTAAAAATGAATGGTATCTACCAGCTGCTGAGCATTTTGCAAACACAGGTTAAACACTTTCCCCATATTACTTTATCAGCCTATCATAGAAATGCTTTTAGGTGGTTAATGTTGTTGCCCTTCATCTTGAAGATGAGGGAATAAAGACATATGACTTTAAGGTGTTTTCTAGTATCAGCCAAGAAATTATTGATAGTCAGTGGTATGACTCAGGAAATATGGCTCCAGTCTGATTTAGAGTTAGCTATGCTATCAGAACTATTGAATCAATCTATGAAACAGATTTATAGCGTTCTTTTAAAACTTGTCCTGAAGTACATTCTAGAAAACAATTATGTATCATTTAAAATTCAGAAAATATTATTAAATAAAATAGATTGTTACCACTATATATTGATAAATAAACAAAATATTTATAAAGGGAAGTGAAGTCATTTGGTAATTATCATGTAAAATGAATGCTTGATAAAAGTTCCAAATAATACATCTAAAATCTTATACTGCTTTTCTCTTTGCTTAGAGAATTAAGAGACATAATAAAATCAAATAAATCCTAGCTATATAGAACTAGGAATTGTATGCTATCCTCAGATATTTAAAGAGATACAACAAGCAATTGGAGGGTTGAAATGTTGCTAAACAGAGCAGATTTAGGAGGGAATACCACTGAATAATTAAGTTTAATAATTGAGAACATTGATAGAGTAATCTTTTATTTCCTAATATCCTCTTCTGACTTTATTATGTTTTAAAATGATGAATGTGATTATGTCAATACTTCAAAAAGCTTAATTGAATAGGAAGATTATTTCATTTTTATTTAACATACTTTACCAAAGCCTAACTCTGATTTAAAAAATACAGGCTATTTGTAACTTATTTAATACCAAGTGTTATGGTTGCTGGATTTGAATTAACTCATTTTGGACTTAATTCAACATTTAACTCATTTAATCCTCAGTTAAATATTGTTATGAAGATGTGCTTTTCTTTTGGCAAAACAGATGCATGTAGTGGTTGATTCCTGTAATTCTATGGACTTCAATGAAAACAGTACAGATAGCCAATGTGGCACTGCTCATATTTTATCTCCTTCTCTCTGTGTAGTGATTGCTTCATCTTTGAATTATAAACCATGTGATAACCTCTTGTTCTATTCAAACTGCTTCCAGTTGGTATATGTAGAGTTCACATGAGTACAATTACAAGGACCCCATTTTCCTCATGCTATATATAATTTGTTGTGAACCTTACAAGCATATTTCTTTGTATTTCTAAAAAAAAAAAAAAAACCCAGATGAATTTCTGGATATATAGCAAACTTGCTTGTAACCAATATGCCATCAGCAATGGCAATTTTTGTGGCGGTCATGTGCTTATGTTAATTTCATGATTGAGATGTAGAGGTGGAGTCTAGCCTGTTAATCTGGAGATAGCCATTGAGTAGCCAATGAGGCCTCTGTGTGGGCATGGCTTTCTCCTGACACGTCTAGGAAATCTTGCAATATTTCCCTCGTGGAAATGAGAAGCTATCTCCCAGGTTGTTGGAAGATAGTCTCAGAGACAATGAACTGCAGACAAGACAAGATGGCAGCATCTGAGGAGATGGAGGAGCTGGAGGAGAAGCCACCCAGCCTTGCCCTGATGGAACCAGACCTCTGAATCTGGAGAAGCCATGTGGAGACCCCAGCCAGTGCTGAGTTGCTTCTACTACCACTGAATGCTGTTGATGGACCCTGAACTCTGGAAGCGAAGAGCCATGGGGAGACTCCTGCCGGTGCCAGGACTCTGGCCTGTGACTTTAGGCCTGTGACTTCGTGAGTTGGAAGGAGACTTTATAAACTGATATTGGGCACATGGGCTAATATTGGACTTATGAATATGAACTGGACTGGGCTGGGATGCTTTCTTAATGTCCTATTCCTCTTATATATAAACCGTACTCTTATAACCATATGTGTGTCTATGAATTTGATCCTCTAGTCTACCTGGACTGACACAATTTCCCTCTACATTTCCTTCTGATTCAAGCTAACTTTTCTGGCAGTTCATTGTAAATGGAGTGCTATAATGATTTTGGATTATTGCAAGCAACATTTTCTTACATGTGGCGTTAAATGTATTGTCTGATCATGTCCACTTTTAATTGGATAACTTTTCTTTGGAATGAACACCGATATGGATCTTTTCCAATAGGTTAGCCAAGTTGATATCTTCTAAATTTTTGGCCATAGACACATTAACAGGTTCAGTACTGCAACAATTCAGTGAAACATCTAGTTGTTATTCTGTCAATTCCTAGAGCCTTTCTTCTTGCCAATGCCTTCCATGCAACTGGGTCTTCTGCTTTCAATATAATTTGCATTACATCACGCTTCACCTTCGACTGTAACAAAACTGTGTTACAACAATTCTGTGTATCCCTTCAAAGCTTGCAAGTTTTTCTTCCATTATTTCACCTTAAGACTTACATTTTTTTTTAACATAAAAGGGCTTTATTAGCAAGGCAGGGTTAGTCAAACAAGCCAAAGCCCATGTCGTCATCTGACTCCTCGGGTTCCTCCTTCTTCTCATCTTTCTTCTCTGCTGCAGTTGGGGCTGAGCCTGCAACAGGAGCTGCTGAGCCCAGGGCAGCAGAAATAGCCATAGCACCACCAACAGGCACACTGGCAAGCTTGGCAATACTTTGGGCAATAATATCTTCAATATTCTTTCCATGCAGGTCATTGATGAACTTGTTGAGCCAGTCGTCGTTGGCCTCAATGCCCATGCCATGCTGTCCAGGATTTTCTTGATGTCCTTTGTGCTGAGACACACATTGCCCCCAAGGATGGCCAGCAGGTAGGAGGCAACGTAGGGCATTTCGGTGGCGGTGGACAGGCCTCACACGTGCAACCTCAGCGACTTCAGGAAGGAAAAGGAAGGTGCCTGTGCCAGGGACAGGATTAAACCCCACTTTAACACATTCTGAGACTCTTTTTCCCTTTTGTTTTCTAACATCAAGCTTTTGCAAATTCCATGATAATATTTTTATCTTCTTGAGCTTCCCTTTGTAAATGTCTATTCAGCTCTTTTAATTCTTTCCTCTTGGTCATTTTGGTATAAAGCCAGGAGGTGCTGTGTGCCACTATAAGTAGAGTAGATATGAGTTGGAATTGACTCAACAACACCGAACAATAAGAACAATGGGCGAGAGAACATTGTCTGAGCAGGGTAGAGGCCAAGGGGCTATGTGGCTGAGAGACCAAAGAACAGAGAGTGGTATGCCTACAGGTATGGCTAAGACTATGAACTGCTGATGGAAGAACTAGATCCTGACCACCCGTGATTTTGAACTGTAACCGTTTAACTTCTCTAGTGAATTGAATAATATGGCCTGTGCGGGGGTCATGGTGGTGCAGTGGTAATTCACCGGGCTTCTACCCACAAAGTCAGCAGTTCAAAAGTATCGAAGGGATGAAAACGATGCTTTCCATTTCCATAAGGATTAACAGAAACTCAGAGGAGTGGTTCTACCCAGTCCTCCTTGGTCACTCTGAGACAGAATTGACTCCATGGCCATGAAATTGATGTCCTGTGAGTTCTCTATGCTTATTGCAAAGAATTGTTGAACCCAGAAGAGAAATAAGGTGTGCAGTGAAAGGGATGAGTGATGTCAGCTATGTTAAAACTCCCATAGGCTGGTAGTATATCAATCCCCTGCTTCATAGAAACAGGCCTTGGGTTGAGAGTGGGTTAATTCTCTTCATCAGTGAAGGTCAAATGAAGTCTTCATGCCATGCTTATATTGGTATTTTAAATACCGGTGAAATACAGAGGTCACAACAACCCAGCAACATGCAAATCACTACAGTATGAGTGTTGGATAAGTGTTGGAATATAGCACTAATATTTTAATTGCTGTATGACATTAGTGCCAATCACACCTTTAAATGAATCACTATACAGTGTATGCATATAGCCCTTTCAAAGTTTTACTATTATTACTAATAAAATTATTATATGTGTGGTTGAATATATCTCTTGTTACATTGTACATAGGTATTAACAAATTATATATGTGTGTATATGTATATATATATAAATCTCCATAAGGGTTTAAATAGTCAATTTCCCAGAGTCCGAAAGCCCTGTTGAAATGTGCCCACCATGAGCGGTCCTGGTCATGTGCTGTAGTTAATCAGTTGATATAGCATGCTCGGAAAAGAATTATTGAATCTTGTGGTAGGTTTATCTGCAAATTGTCAACGTTATTTTCACATTAATTAAATAACACAAACAAGCAGACAAACACACATTAGCTTTGTATGTTGTTCCTTTGCACCACAAACTCTTCACAACTTAGTTTTGACACTTTCTTAAGTTTTAGACATTCTGTGATTTTATTTCTTTTAACTTTCTGTGATAGTGACACAATTCCATGTCAACTCAGTAAATAAAAATCAAAGGGTGGTGTCTAGCCTGTCAATCCAGTCACAGTCGGGTGACCCTTCCTTGTGAGAATGGCTTTCTCCTGAGAATTCTGCGAACTCTTGTCTTTCTCCCTGGATGTGGCACACAGGGTACCTCTGCCTTCCCTTCCTGCTGGAGAGACGTTCTGAATGCTGGAGCAGAAAGATTTGACTCCACCGCTGAAGGAGCCAGAACCCTGGAGGTGGAGGATCCAAGCAGAGACCTCTGCCAGTGCTGCGATCAAGTACCACTACTGGATCCACAAGAATTTCCACCCACTGGCCTGTGGTCTTTCTGCATTAGGTGTGATTGCATGTGTGGCCTGAGTCTGAAGAGGGATTTATAGACTAGTAAAAGACATATGGTCTGATATCAGACTTATCTGAACTATGCTAAGATGTTCCCTTAATAGACAATTGTTCTTTTATATAAAGCTCTTTTTTAAAAACATATGAATGTCTATGAATTTGCTTCCCTGGACAACCCAGAGTACATCATCTGGAAATTGTGAAGTGTCAATTAAAATAGGTGTCAACAGTTAAAAAACAAGAAATAAAATTGATGAGAAGGAGCAGAGTAAAAAATAAGACTTAAAACCCACTTGTAAGACACTTGGACCAGCCCCTCAGGAATGACATATCCAGGAGGCAGTATAGCTCTAATGAAACATATAACTTATGCCCTAGTTCTGAAATATTTCTTCCCCCCACTATTAAGGTCTTAGTTTTACCTCATTAATCTTTAACAACTATGTTTATTCATTTTTGTGAATAAGCTTTTTAATGCATGATATCCAAGATAGATAAACCCTTCAGAAATAGTAATGGGAGTAGTGAATCCCTGAGGGAACATGAGGAAGAGGAGGCAAAGGTGGCAGAGACAACTGATAGGAGTGGTGATTGTGTAAAATCACTTGAGAGGAATCAAGAACAGAGTTTTAGGTGAATGGATATATTGCATGGTGTAATATATAGAAAATAATTATAATAATAACAGGGCTCCTGTGGGGTAGAGTGGAGGAGGGAAGCTGATATCAAAGAGTCCAAGAAGAAGGAAAATGATGGCAGAAGTTGTACAATTATGCTTGATCTAATTGATTGAAGAATTGTATAATATCCATAACTTTTAACTTATTAAATAAGGCACTTGTATGAAGAAAATTTATTTGAAATGCAGTTCAATATGATTGTCTTTTTTAATGATGCTTTTATTTGTTCTGGTTTAGAATTGTTATTGATGTTTGCTCTTGATTCTCAAGTATATTCTATTATCTTCTATAAGCTTTGTTTTATCTTTTATAGTTGTATATTTTATCATTGAAAATATATCTCCTGTATAGACTACATGTGATAGGTTTATTGGGCCACCATGCCGAATAGGAACATGTGGGATTGATCAGGTCGCCGATTGATTGGAGGGAATAGAGATCAATGGCTCTGCAAGGCACATCCCCCTCTGTCTTGCTCCCTGGTGCTAGGAGTATGCTGGAGCATGCTCCTGCTCTAGCTGGGTTTCCGCCTCAACGTGGGAGCTACACCACCTGTAGAACAAGCCCACCCGGGCATCTTGTTGCTAAAGCTGGAAGTTCCTTCAAGACCTGTTTTACCATGCTGCTGGCAAACAGCTGAGTCTGGTGGGTCCTGCTGCCTTGCATTGCTTGTGTTAGATAGCCCATCTGGGCCCGCTTTGCCAAGCTCTTGAACTACTGAGTGTTGGTGATTCCCCCTGCAGTTTGATTCCTGTGGGCAGACTCTGCTTGCATTGTCAGCTTCCTTGACCTTAGACCTCGCAGTCCCCATGAGTTGAAGGACTTCAACCCTTTGTACTGCTGTGTGTGCTTATGTGTGCGTGTGTGTGTGTGTGTATATATATATATATATATATATATATATATATATATATATTCATAAGTATCCTGATTGTGTTTCTTAAGAGAACCCTAACACTCTATGATTCTATGGTACTAGATTTTTTTTCCTCTTCTATATGAGTAATCAATTTTCCTCATACCATAAACTGAAAAATAGTTCCTTTTCTTCTCATTTTCAATGACATCTATTTTGCCATAAATTATGCAGATATTCATGGTGGTTCTCTTTTCCAGTTCTCAATTCTCTTTTAAGCCTAATTTCTCTCTTTTATTATTATCTCTCTGATCAAATTCTAGAATGATTATATATCTGTGTTTTTCTGGGTAAACTGGAGAAACAAATACATACACTCATATATGTTAGAGAGTTTTATGTATAGTATAAGTGTACATTCAGAAAGCATCACAGCCCAGTATAGTCCGAGCCCATAAGTCTGACTTAGCCAATATGTTTGACACTGATCTACAAAGTCCTCCTCAAACTCACAAAACACATATTATGCCAAATGTAGGAGGGTCACAGGCCAGTGGATAAAATGTCTTTGAAGCCAGTGTCTCTGTAAGCATCTCAGAGAGGGCAAGGGTCAACTGGAGGCTTCTCCAGCACCCAGGACTGCATCAGAGTAAGTCTATGTGGCTTCTCCTCAGATATGTCTCACAGGAAGTGAGCCTTGTCAGCTAATGTAGCCACATACTGGTCTTATCATCAGAGAACAAGAGACCAGAGAACCAACAGAGTGAGGCTCACTGAGCCATTTATCTTTCTGCCCTTCAACTACTGCCACATGTGCATATCATCCAGGTGTATACAATAAGCCTTAATTGTCTCAATAGCTTTACAATATTGCTTGTGGGCCTTTGGTTACATTTTTGCTATTCTTGGCCCTTTGCATTTTGTGGCAGTCATGTGCTTATGCTAATTTTATGACTGAAATGTAAGGGTGGAGTCTAGTCTGTTAATCTGGAGATAGACAGTGAGTAGCCAATGAGGCCTCTATGTGGGCATGGTTTTCTCCTGAGACTTCTGGGAAATCTTGCGATATTTCCCTCATGAAAACGAGAAGCTATCTCCCCAGTTGTTGAGAGTTAGTCTCAGAGATGATGAATCATGGACAAGATGGCAGCTGGAGGAGAAGCTGGAGGAGCTGGTGGAGAGACCACATGGCTTTTCCCTGATGGAACCAGACATCTGAAGCTGGAGAGGCCATATGGAGACCACTGCCAGTGCTGAGTTGCTTCTGCCACCACTGGATGCTGTTGATGAACCCTGAGCCCTGGAAGTGAGGAGTCCTGTGGAGACCCCTGCCAGCGCCAGGAATCTGCACCCACTGACTTGTTACTTCGTGAGTTGGAAAGAGACATAATAGACTGGTATTGGGCATATGTGCTATCGGACTTATGACTTTGAACTGGACTGGGTTGAGATGCGTTCTCAGTGTTCAATTCTTTTGTATATAAACTCTTTCCTTATATCCATATGTGTGTCTATGAAATTTGTTCCTCTAGCCTACCCAGACTAACACACATTTCCATACAAATTATAAATCAGTTGCTAATTGGCAGACACGCAAATACTGGTAGTATATTAATTGATATGATATTTCATTAATCAGTTTGAGTAGAGTATAAATATATAAAATATTGAGTCTTGAACCACTGTCTCCATTTATTTCATATTTAATATATTTTCATGGTTTTTATTTAGATAGCTTGCAAAAAAGTTGATATTTAATTAGTATACATTTAATTCAGTTGAACTAAATTTATTATCATGTGCACAACTCAAATCTACTCCTTGCCGCTGGGCTGATTCTGACTTTTATCAGGGCTCTAGGACAGGGGAAATGCCTTCCTGGGCTTCCAAGACTGTAACTCTTCCCAGGAGTAGAAATCACCATTTTTCTCATGAGGAGTGGATGATGGTGTTGAACAGCTGAGCTTGTGGTTATCAGCCCGGCACATAATCCAGTAAGACACCTGGACTCCTCATTATGAACAAGCTATATTAAAGTATGTCCAGACCCTAGAATACATCTTGTTTTTTATACTTATATCCTGTTTGTACATTTCCTTTTTATTCTTTGAATATAGAAGAAATTTTCGATGCTCTGCATGTAAATGAAAATTATGAAGATTAATTTATACAACACTACCCAGAAAATGACTAGTAGACATGTTTTTTATAAGAGGTACCGTGTTAAATTTTGTTTGTTTTTCACATTGTCACTGATACACAACAAACTGAATATACTTAAATTAAAACATTTGATGAGTTTTGACATTTTGACACACTATGCATCCTTGAAATCATCATTGCAAACAAGATAATGAACATATCCCTCACTCCCACATGGTTCCTGGGAATTCATTTGAATCTCTTCTTGCAGCTGCCACCCATCAACTCCACTTCCCTCCACCATCACCGATCACTCACAGATGTGCTTGTTCTTCTCAGAATGAAGCTTTTGTGGTTTCTAGATTTTGACTAACATAAATAATACTGCTATGGGGCATTTTCTCAGCAGTCATGGTATGGACAGACATGCTCAGTCCTCTGCTGTAAATATGGAGGGATCGCATGTTGGAGTCATGCTCAGTGCAGTGCATCCATGCTAACGTAATAGCAGTAGCAACACTAACGGACAGAAAACTATCCCAGAGAGTTCTCTGGTCTGTGCTTTTTCTGAGAACAGACTGTGAGCAGAGAGGGTAGATTTGTATTGCTGAGAGTTGAGTAAGCATGCTAACACTTCCAAAGTCATGGTGCAACCAAGCAGGGTCTATGAGGTTCATTTGTTCTTCATCTGAATTCACGTGAAATATGGAGCAAGCATCTTCATTTTAGCCAGAAAATGGGTATGTAATTGTTTAGTTTCCAATTCCTTAATGATAGAAATGTTGAAAGTATTGTTATATATTTATCTGTCTTCAAAACATATCAGTTTGCACTTGTTTGGTCTATTTTTGTGGGTTGCTTTTTCATTGATTTCTAAGTACCCCTTATATTTATTAGATAAAATAAATTCTTGCTGGGCATACATTTTGCCGAAGCATTTTGCCACTCAGTGATCTGCCTTTTCATTTTCACAACAGAGCCTTTGAAGAACAAAATTACATGAAATTGAACTGGTATATTTTTTAATGATTCATTTATTTGTGTCAGTTTTAAGAAAGTATGGCCAAATTCAACATCACTAATATTTTCTCGTTTTATGGTGTTTTGTAATTTATAGTGTACATTAAGTTGTTCACTTTAGATATGTCATCAAATTCTTAATTTCTGCATGTGGGTTTCAGGTTGGGTTTGAGGTTTATTTACTAATTTATTAATTGTGTATGAGTAATCAATTGTTCTGGCACTATTTATGAAAAAGATGACATTTTTTCTCCTTTACTTACTAATATAAATAGGTCCAAAATTACATTTCCTGCTAGGGTTTCTTCTGTTTCTGAACTATTATGTTCCTGGTCTATGCTAGTGACTCTCAACCTATGCGACCTCTTTGTGGGGTTAAATGACCCTTTCACAGGGGTCATCCCATTCATAACAGTAGCAAAGTTACAGTTATGAAGTAGCAACAAAAAATAATTTTATGCTTGGGGAATCACCACAACGTGAGAAACTGTATTAAAGGGTCGCAGTACTAGAAAGATTGAGAACTATTGCTCTATGCCTATTTTTACTCCAATGCCACACTTGCTGGATTAATGTGGCTTTATCCATGCAGGAATGAGCTTTGAAACATATAGTGACAATCTTCCAAGTTTTTCCTGATGTTTCTTAAGAGTTATTTGGGATATCTTGACTTTCCATTTAAATTTTCAGTGGCTGTGTCTCTTCAAATCAAAAACTTGCTGGGGTTGTGATTAAGATTGTGTTGAATTTATTTGGGGAGAAGCAAAGCTCTAATGTGTTCCTTCTGATTAAGAAACATTTTGTTGACTACTTATATCACATATCAACTAGTCTTCAGATGGGATCTGCACTCAGAAGTGTGGCAGATCTTGGACAAGACATCTTCTTTCTGCTGAAAAACATCCTGGGGAAACTCAGCTGGCAACATTTAAGACAGCACTCTCCAGCAGGCTGCTGCAAAGAGGTTGTCTGGGGAGCACACTGCAGACATCTCCGAGTCTCACCGTGCTTCATTTGAAAGTTCCTGTTTTGAATAAATCATCTCCCTGCCCCAATCTATAGACCAAACCAAACTCACATCCATTGAGTCCAGACACTGAAACGGGAAGCACTGCACCTGTGAGTTTCAGAGACTGCAGCATTTTACAGGAGGAGAAAACCTGACTTTCTCCGTCAGAGCTGGCTGGTTGTTTCTAACTTCTGACCTTGAAGTTAGCAGCTGAAGGAATTATCACTATGCCACCATGGCTTCTTGCTCTATATAGTTCTTCCACAAGCCCGGTTTGCCCCTTATTCATACAATTAGGACAGCATATATTTCTTGAAGAAAAATATTATATGAGATACAGAAGCTATACCTGACATGGATGCTCTATAGCAGATAAATCTTGCAACAGAGCTCTGGCATCTGATTCCTGTGTCCTTCTGATCTTTATATGGTAGCTTGCATTCCAAGTAAATGTGTTCTAGTTGTTTAGTCATGACACTCTTTGCTTGCTTGGAAACCCACTGTCAGTGAGACCTGGGCCAGAAGCCATACCCTATACCTAAAAATGTACAGTATTACACAGAAACTCTTCTGGCATTTCAATTGCTGGTCATCAATACCAACTTGTACAGTATGTTCAATAGCCCTCAAACATGTGTGCACACCCCTTCTGAGATCTGGGCCCCAGGAAATGTTGGCAGGCCCTTTTAGTAAAATGAGGATCTCTGGGGGCCTAGTGGGCTGTGTGTTGAATGGCTAACCACAAAGTTCTATTGACTCTGGTCCATAGGGCTGCTCTGAGTTGAACTAGACCCAACGGCTATGAGTTGGGAGAAGTTGTCTTTTGTTATTTGGTGAAGGACTTTGGAGTAGACTATCTGATTATGGCTCCCCAAGTCAAGTCTCTAACTTGCACAAGATGAATGGTTGGGTATGGTTATGTGTGTTTGTCCGGGTAAACTAGAGAAACAAATACATAGACTCACATATGAATATAAGGAAATGGTTTATATACAAAAGGAATGGAACATTGAGAAAGCAGCCCAACCCAGTCCAGTAAAAAATCATAAGTCCAATATTAGCTCATAGGTCCGATACCAGTCTATAATGTCTCCTTCCGAGTCATGAAGTCACAGGACAGTGGGTGCAGAGTCCTGGCACTGGCAGGGGTCCCCTCATGGCTCCTTGTTTCCAGGGATCAGGGTCCATCAACAGCATCTAGTGGTGGTAGAAGCAACTCAGCACTCGCAGGGGTCTCCGGGTAGCCTCTCCAACTTCAGAGGTCTGGTCCCATCAGGGCAAGGCTGTGTGGCTTCTCCTCCAACTCCTTGGATGCTGCTATCTTGTCTTATTGATAGTTCATTGTCTCAGAGACTAACTCCCAACAACTGGAGAGATAGCTTCTCATCTTCATGAGGGAAATATCATGAGATTTCCCAGAAGTCTCAGGAGAAAGCCATGCCCACATGGAGGCCTAATTGACTAATCAATGGCTATGTCCACATTAACAGGCTAGACTCCACCCCTACATCTCAATCATGAAATTAACATAAGCACATGACTGCCACATTATGCAAATATGACATATTTAACACTAACAGATGGGATTGGTCAGTTTTCATTGCTACTGCCTGGCTATAAGGCTCAGCTCTCTTCTAAGTCAGAGTAGACTGAGAAGCCCAGGACCATCAGAAAATCACGTTCCAGATCTCTGCCTGAAGTGGTGCAGGCTGAGACCACAGGCACCAGAGACTTGGCACAGAACTCTTGGATGGAGCAAGAGGAACAGCGCTGATATGAAGGGACTGGGAGAGAAAGAGAGCAACTGATGGGCTTCCTTCCTAGTCCAGAGAGGTACATGCCAAGGAACTACATGGTTGACAGGTTGAGAGAGAGGATCTGGCTGTTTCCTGATGAAGGGTGCTGCTGTGGACCCAGAATTGTATTCTTACTGTGACTGATCATGATGTGTGGTAACCTAGTAACTTATCTGAAAAAGCCCATAATTGTGATTTTTGTCTGAGTTCTGTGTGATCATTAAAATCAATGATCCCACTCAGCAGAGAAGTAGAGTCTTGTAGGAGAAAGAGAAGGTATTAGCATAGGTAACAAAGGGTGGCATATGGAGGCAGGGCAGAGGTGGCCCCTTGAAAATAGGGAAGAAAGAGGAAGTTACTGCCAGTCCTAGGAGGATTATTCACACCTGTGTGATTTCGTGTCTTCTTTTCCAAGGGAAATGATTGCCCTTAGTGTGTGAATTCTGATAGTGAACTCTGATAGTGAAAGTGATCAGGTTTCCTCAGGTCTGGAAACAGAATAATAGATAATGACTTCGTTTCCATCACTGTTAAGCAAAGGCAGGGTCAACTTTAACAAGGAGGAGAGAACTACCTTTTGTAGAGCATGAAGTCCCAAAGGATTTAATAACCCAAGGCTTTCAACCAAATCAAAATCCAGACTCATTGTCATCGAGTTGCTTCCTACACTTAGTGACCCTATAAGGTATGGTAGACCTGTCCCTGTTTCTGATTTTATGGGACTATAACTCTTTAGGTGAGAAGTCTTTCTCCTTGAGATGGGCTGACGGTTTTCAACTGCTGTTAACAGTCTTGGGGTTAACAGTCTAATGCATAATAGCTATAATGCCCCCAGGGATCCTAAGGTTTTCAAGTGTTTTGAAGTTGATACAACATTCATGTCTTAAGAGTTTTAATCCTTCTTTGTCATAGTACTGACCTTAGAACATCAACCTAGCCCAAGCCGAAGATTGAATATTTGCTTGAAGGTTGCTAGATCTATTGTTATGTCCTTGGACTGACGTTTCTCTTTTACTTTCCTCCATCTGTATAAAATCAACTTAGAAGTTGCAAGGAAAAGCTTCTTGCTTTGTCTTCCACTGATGGTTAAACCGTTTGGGCCTTCTGTTGCTTATGGAGACTCATGTGTGCTCTATTACATTTGATTCAAAGTTCTGTTACCTTAAATCTTTAGTAATCTGATCTATTAGACCACCAAATTTTACTTTCCAATGGATTCTTCCCTGCTTAACACTCTTTGGAGTTTAATGTTTATATGTAGCCTCCTTCATAAGTTATGGACGTCCCACCCCAAGAGATGGGGTCTTTATGGTTGCCTGCCAGCAGGTGTTCTGTCTCAAAAATCTTATTTAGAAATGTTCCTTAGAGCACTCTTGGTCCCAATGTTAAAGTTTGGATTTCCTAGAACACTGATGGTGGTTCACTGGGGATCACTTTTAGGAAAAAACACTATAAAGCTTGAGGTGAAGATGAATTTGACAGAGAAAGCTTGTAATTTTTGCTGTAATAGGAGTTCTTAGTTGATCAAATTTGGAGTGTTCAACCAAGGACATCTTTGGGAGATATCCAAACCCAAGGTTAGAGAGCTTAGCTGTCTTATACACAACACAGAGTCATAGAATGTGTAAAACCCTTGCCAAGACAGTAGATGAAACCATGGTTGGGAATCACTTTTAAAGCAGCAAGATTGGAGCTGACACAAATTTATAAAATGTGGGTGTCCTGGGACAATAATTGGAATGGGAAAAATACAGGTAGAACCCATGAAAGAAGAGACTCAGATGAGGCACAGTAAACCCCTAGGGAGTCTGATGTGAAAGAATAGATGATTTCCAGAACTTTGAAGATGAATATACCCTCATAGAGGTATGATAACCACCATCTTTCAATGGTGCCATACTGTTTAGTATTCTGCCGGTCAGAGACATGGCTGCTAGGTACAGGTTCAGCATGAACATATATGGTTTGAAATATTTATTCCTTTCAATGTTATCCACAAGTTATGACACACAGAGTTGAATGTCTTCAAATAATCACTACAACCTAAGTGTCTTCTTGATATTCTCTGTTTTCTGCTAAGATGCATCAGACATCACTGTATTGCTCCATATTCTTTTCTGAATATGACTTAAATATCTGACACTTCTTGATCAATATATGCTACCACTATAGTACATTTTGCTGTGTGTGATTTTGATACTATTTTAAAGTGTTCATATCTCATTTGCTTACTTTTCTTTGTAACTGGCACAGATTGGATCTCTTCCTGTCAGATGGCCAAGTAATTGTCTTCCAAGTTTGTTGGCATTCATAAGCGGTTGCTTCCAGAGTCCTGTCAGTTTTTTGAAGCATCTCACATACTAGTTTCTCAGTTCCTGGAGCCATGTTTGGCATTGCTTTCAGTACAGAGGGGATTTTTTCCCCTCCAATATCACTGGTATGAAATTCAACTTCCTGAAATTGTTGGATCTTGACCAATTCCCATCTTCTTTTTATTTTACCTGTGTTTTTTGAATATTTACTTTCCCCATAATCCTTCAAAATGGTAAGTGATGGCTTGAATATTTCCTTCAGTTCTTCCACCTTGAAAAGTGCTTTGTATATCCTTCCCTTGTGCTTTCAAGTCTATATATTTGCACATTGAATTTTATAATACGTTGTGTTCTCATAGTATGGATTAGAAATTTTTGGTTCAACTCTTATACTTCATCTTTGTGCCTTTCACTTCAACTAATCTATAATTTGAGCAAGTTCCAGTATGTTCTGACATCCCTTGTGGCCTTTTCTTTCCTGTATTCCAAATGACCTTCAGCTTTGCTCATTTACTGTGTCCTCAATATCAGCCTACAACTCACTGGGTCTTTATTCCGGTGTTAAATACATTTGTGGTATGATTATCATAAGTTCATATTTTGCTTTCACAGATATGTTTCAATTTTCTTCAGCTTCACATTGTATATGAGCAATTGATGATTTGTTCTCCAATGGGCTTTGTGCCCATCAGTCTGACAGATGCTATTGACCTAAACCTGTTTAATTTGAGTGGTCAATCCCTGTGTATAACATCTAGCAATTCATGTTTATAGTCATTGTTTATGATATTGAAAAAAGGTTGTGGTAGTTACATAATCGGACGCCAATTTGACACTTAAGAGTGAAAGAGTATGAACCCCTAATAAAATGATTTATGAAAAAAAAGGAGGGGGGAAGAGGAGCTTATGCCAAGGACTCAAATAGAAAATATTTAGAAATGAATATGGCAACATGTGTACAAATATGCTTGATAAAAATGGTGTAGTGAATGTTACAAGAGATGTAGGAGACCCCAGTAAAATCTCTGGGAACAAAAAAGAGTGAAGGGGTGTAGTCGAGCCTGACAATCAGGGCATAGCTTGTCAACCGCATTTGGAAGTGTTCAGGAGGTAAATAGCTCTCTGGAGACAGGATATGTGCTCACTCTCTGGGAGACATTCCTGTTGAGCAGACACATGGAGCTACTAGATCCTTGGAGCTGAAGGAGCCACGTGGAGACCCCTGCCAGAGCTGAGAAGCTTACACTGCCACTGGATCCACAGGACTTTCCACCCACTGGCATATGCTCTTCCTGCATCCAATGTCATTGCATGTGTTTCATGATCCTGAAGAGGACTTTATAGATTGGTATCAGATATATGGGCTGATATCGTATTTATGGACTTGATCTGGGCTCATTTCTCAATATTCAATTTCTCTTGTATATAATGCTCTCTTATACACATGAGTGTCTATGAATTTTTTTTCTAGTCTACTCAGATAAACACGGAGATATTTGCAATGAAGATATAATTGGTTTTACAAACTTCTATCATGCATTCTCACACCATTTCTATGGCAAAGAAACCACTGATCCTTATTTCCAACCACTGGTCCTTATTTTTTATTAACAATCTTCAATTCCACTCAAAAATAATTGCCAATGCATATTCAAGACATCCTTGATCATTATCATAATGAAAAACACTTCATTTTCTAGAACTTTAGTATGAGTGTTTGGCTTCTAATTTTTTATTAATCATTTTATTAATTAACAGTATGTTTTGTAAATATATGGATATTATCCTACTGCTAGCAGTGTTGATGTTGATGCTGCTATTCTTATTGTTGTTGCTGTTAGGTTTTGTGAAGTCAATTCTGACTCATAAAGAGCCTGTTCATAACAGAATGAAAGACTTCCCAGACCTGCACACTCCTGATAACCCTTCTTGGTTTTGGATTCTTTCTTGTAACCACTGTGTCAATCCACCGCATTGAGGACCCTCCCCTTTTTGGCTGACTTCTATTTTCCCAAGCAGGACGTCCTTTCCTAGAGTATTCTCTCCTGACACCAGGTCCAAAACATCTGAGCAGAACTTTCAGCATATTTGATTACAGGAAGTATGCAGACGATACTTCTTCTAAGACATATTTGTTTATTCTTCTGTCAGTATTGCATTTCAGGATAATTCTTGAGTTATTATCTTTTGATGATAGAATAAATGCCATTCCCCTTCCTGATATAATATAGTATTTGCATGTAACCTATGCATATTCCCCCTATACAATACTACATTTAGTAGACCACATGAATGTACAATGGAAAGTAGGCACTATCAGTTCATCTCAGGTCACTAAGGCCTCGCATTTTGATCTGTATTTGCTCCATTTAATTTTTGATGTTTCGATTTTCCTGGACTTTTTCTTTGTACATCCTATATTAGAATCATTAATGGGTTTTCAATTTGGATTTTGAGTCTTGCCATATAAACAAATGAGGTTTGCAAAACTTTCCATGCCACAAAGCCCCATCCTAGTTTGCAGAGCCCATTCTTTCCTGGTGGCATTTTGAGTGTCTTCCAATGTGAGAGCCTCATCTTCCAGTATCAAAGCAGAATTGTTCCATCACTATTCACAGGGTGTCCATTGACCAATGTATTTCTACAAGGAGAAAACCAGGTTCTTTTATGCTAGTGTGGTTTTGTCTTAAAGCTCTGCCAAAACTTTTTGTTTAAGCCGGGTTAACTAGAGAAACAAATTCACAGAAACCTTATGAGTCCTCATCCATAAGCAAAGTCAAATCCAGACAGGCTGCCCATAAATTTGGTATCAGTGTGAACCAATTGATGGGCTCAAATATCTTCTCTTCATCTGGTTGGGTTCTGGTCAACAAATTGCTGGCCATCTCATTTAGTGTCCATTGACCACCTTACCTTTTGACCATGGACCCCTTTACAAATTCTCAAAAACCCATTACCCCTCGGGCTAGGTCATGCCATATGTTCAGGTCATACACAACTCTATAAAGAGACCAGCCAACCTACTCTTGTCTTCTCCTCCTCTAGTCTCTATGAATCAGGCCCATGTGTGTCAGTGGCCAGACTCAACTCATCTCTCTCTTGCTGCATTTCTTCTCTTCCACTGAATAAGTGGATCCAGGACACAGGCTGTTCTCAGGGTTCCTTTACCTTCAGTCCTACCATGTCTTAATGGCTCCATTTTTTTTTTCCAGCCTCAGGCACAAATCTCCAGTTCAAATTTCAAAAGGGTCAGATAGATCCTATTTGTTTTTCCTCAGTCTGCCAACAGTCTTGTCAACAATGCAACAATGCAAATGTACTGATTGCTCAAGGCACTGGGTGGAGCTTATCTTTTCATAGTGTTCTCTGAAGGCCTGGCACGCCCATTTAAAGATCTAACATCTACAAACTCTCTATTTTCATTCTTCCCAATAATAATTTCTACCACACATTATATCAATAACAACAGGCAGAAATTTGTATAAACCTATCAAAGTCAGAACCTAAACTCAATACTTAAAACAGTCAAGTTCAATCCTTATCTAAACTAACCCATTGATGTGTAATGTGGCCTTGGGCCTCTGGTTGAATCAAGTGAGGCTGGGGGCTTTTTTCAGTTATTTTTTACTTTCTGACAGACATTTTGACTAAGAGGTATTGCATCAGAGGCATGCAGGGTATATTTTTCATCCTGAGTTAAAAATTTACATTGACCCCATTCATTTTTGCCATTTTAAGCAGGAATAAGCAACGACAACTCCTAGAAATCAAAATCTTAAAAAAAAAAACAATCTTTATTTTTCATTTCCTTTCCAGAAAACAATCAAGTAAACAGTGTGGCCTTATCTGACTTTCTGTTAGCCAAAGAAATAGCACCATAAGACCAATCATGATCTGTTTCTCCAGTACTCCACTCCTAGAACCATAATGTGTTGGGCTGGGTTGACTAGTCTGCAGACACTCATATATGTGAAGAAGAGAGGCTTACATTAAAGATTAATTGTGAACAAAGAACTTTATACCCAGAAGTAATTGCCTATGAAGAAATCATCCCAACCCACTCCAGATCAAGTCTCTAAGTGCAATACTAGTCCATAAGTCTGACGTAGGAACCACAAAGCCTCATGCAATGATGCAGAATGCAGGAGCATCACTGGATGGTGGATGTAAAGTCTTGCAGATTCAAGGGCGATGGATCATCTCTAGCGGCTGCACAGGTTTCCATGTGGCATCAACAGGAAGGTGAATGCAGAGAGAGGTGATCCCCAGAACCCTCCTTATGAGGAGGTCACACCCACAAGAAGCATAATCAGACTGTGATCTTACTTGTTCACTTTGGGTATACTACTCTTATTTGAAATACACACAGATTCAAGCATCGCAGACACATGCCAGCAACCTAAGTGTCAATAATTGCTTCCAAGTCATGGATAAAATGGTGTAGTGTAAGCATCTAACTTACAAATATCCCCCATATACTTTAAATCATCTCTATATAGCCATTACATCTAACACAATGTACATGTTATACATAAATAACACTTTATGTTCTGTCATAGCTTTAGTGGAGTGTTTTCACCACTTAATTACTTCTGCATCACCACCTGAATATTTCTGATCAGCACTTGGTTTAAATCCTGCGCATAGAGTCGTCAGAGACAGAGTACAACTGGGTATACATGTACACATTTAACCCAGTAACCCAATTTAGATGGGTCTAATTTTCCTTTGAGAACATTCAAGGTAATAAAATATTTGTAATTATTGTCATTTGTTAGTATATATGGAAAACCTCTCTCATTTTATATATTTGGTGAACACATTTACAGTGGACTGCTTCTCCTCATTCACTGTTTATCTGCCTGGTTTCTATTTTATACTTGTAGACTTTGGTGTTATTTCAATTTCTAGGTGAAATTTGTATTATATTTTTGTGATATTTTTCAAGAAATTGTTTGTAGGTCAATCTCCTCATGTTCTCTGCAGATGCTATCATTTTCCTCAATAAGGCCTTTAACAGGCCCTTTCTCTCTGAACTGCGAGGATTGCAGTGAGACTAACTGGCTTTTGAAGTTGCTTGTTAGACTGTCTTTGATGTGTTTCTGAAGATTGTAGAGAACACAATCAACCCCTGGTGTGTTCATATATGTTTTGATGTCTTTTCAAATCCAATTTTTGTTTCAAAAGTGGAGAAGTTCACAACTATGTTTCTAACAGTTTTTTTTTCCTTCTGAATGAATATCTTTCAGCCTTCCACCTTAAGCACTATGATAGCTTTCAATTGCTTACTCTGCTGCTTCCAGAGGAAAATGGAAAGGTTATTATATTTAAATATCCTTGTTAGAAAACTAATTATTGAAATGGATTGTTTGTGCTATTTCCATGATTTCATTAGAGTTTATTGTTGTTTAATTAGCACATAGTCTGGGAAAAGGAAAACTGGAAAAAAACAGCTAGCCAAAACTGATTGATGCCTTGTGTAATATTATTAAGGGTGGGGAATATTTCTGATGAATGATTATAGGTGAAATCTTTGTGAGAAATCAGATTACTGAGGGGGTGGCTCTATAATGGATTGTGATTGCCAGAGAGATTTCTCAAAGTGTATCTCCAACTTTAATAGATCTACGCGGACACTGTAACTCTCCTTCCACTCTCTATTGTCCTGCTCCCAATGAAGAATTGGAAATAAATACACTGTGGTTACCAATCGATTTGCAAATCAACACGGATAATAATGATATGCATGATGTATATATTTTGCAGAGAACTCATATTGAATATGATTTGCAAAAACTTATCTAACTAATTCAGTAATAAAGACTTTTTGAAATAAACAAAAGATTATGAAGAAGTCAAGTAATTCTTATTTATTCTAAGGCAAATTTTATTGAGTCTTGGTATTTCAACATTTAGGAAAATTATGCATTTTCAAAATGCATTTTTCTATTTTGAACACAAAATATTAAGGCTAAATGTTGATGTTTCACACCTCAGTGTTTTTCTACAATTTGAAAACTCAGGTCAACTGTGCTTGACTCTTCATCCTGTTCTTCATTCTGAAGTCTAATATCAAGGAGATTCAAGCGATCCAAAGTCAAGGGGAACTTTGTTTTCTAAAAGGTCTTTTCCAATACATCATATTCAGCCAGACTTAGCTTACTGATGGCCTTGTGAAGACCCACACACGTATAGTTTTATTGCATTTTTCAACATTACCTTTCTGTGTTTTACCTGTTACTATACCTATAACCTTAACTCTATTGATATGGAGAAATAGTTTGAAATAGAGATATAACTCCATCATTCATCCATAATAGTGAACATACAATAGATTAAGGGATGGCCAATGAGTGGTAATATATGTAAATTAATGCTGCTATTAAACTTATTAATATTGTTATGATTAAATTAATCATCTGTCAGGATGAGTAATTAGGAAGTCTGCCTGTTTCTTCTCTCAGTGTGAGAACTGGAACTAGAATGAAGATAAAAGGTAAATAAATGGAAAGAAGGAGTCACAGGGAGGAGACAGACCAGTCAAGGTACAGCCAGGCAGTGATGATGCATACAAGTTTCCTCTAGTTCCTGAAGCCTTCCTCCACACACCCCCTGCCCCAACCATCATGGTCCCAAATCTACCTTACAAATCCAGATGGACTGGAGAAGATACACTAGTATAGAGGGGAGCTGGAGATAAGGGGAAACCAAGATGGATGAGCCCCTCCGGGCCAATGGTTAGATTGGAGATGCTGGAAGGGTAGACAGAAGGTGGGGTAGAGAGATGGAACCAACTGCAAGGACATACACATAAGATCTTTTTGAAGGACAGGCATCAAAGTAGTGGGTTGGGGGAGAGGTTGGGCAGTGTAAGATATGACAGAACAATGACAATGTATAAAGTATTGAGGGTTGGTGGGGAGGAGAGAGCAGGGGAAGAGGGGAAGGGATGGAAAAGCCGATACGAGGGGCACAAGGGAAAAGGCGGACGATTGGAGAGCGATAATAGAAGTGGATATGTGAGGGTGCTTGGCAGAGTATGCTTATTTATGTATTGTGAAAAACAACGTATGAGCCCTAATAGAATGATTAAAAAAAGATAATTAAAGAAAAGGAAACAAATAGTAGTACTTTTACCATGGCCCAAATCTAAGACTACCTCCTCAATTTGCTTCTGATAAGAGGTGAGCAAAGTTCGTCTGATCCTTCTCTTTGCAGGAGATAATTTGATATCCATCTTCACCTTTAGAACTCACCACAATATCCACATTGGGACATGGGAGGAGGGAAAAACACCAAATCCAAAGCCTGGGGTAGAGCTGGCCAAGAGCAAGTCAAGAAAAGAATTGCTACTCCCTAACAGGAGTCATTAGTATTATCCTAGTAGATAACAATGCAGATGCGAAGTTCTTTGAGAATGTTCAAACTGTATGAAGAAGTTCTAATATTATGCTTTTGCTTGTATGGAGCAGCTATTACTAGGAATACATGCAGTATGCATGCTCAGAAGACAAGGAAGAAGAAGCAAACTAACAGTTAATTTAGGGACATATCATCTGATTGTTTGAGAGAAGTGCCCAAACCAGTATAAATGTGGAGGAGACCTTCAGTTTTCTGGCTTGAGATACTGTGGGACCTATGAGGATCAGGATACAGCCACAAGACTGTCAACACTAAAATGGAAAGTCTTCAATAAGAGCGTGTTAGTCTGGGTAGACCAGAGGAACAAATTTCATAGACACACATATGGACATAAGGAAAAGGTTTATATATAAGAGAAATAGGACATTAAGAAAGCATCCCAATCCAGTCCAGTACAAAGTCATAAGTCTGATATTAACCCATATGCCCGGAATTAGTCTATAAAGTCTCCTTCCAACTTACGAAGTCACAGGTCAGTGGGTAGAGAATCCCGGCACTGACAGGGATCTCCACATGTCTCCTCATGCCAGGGCTCAGGGTCCATCAACAGCAGAAGCAACTCATCACTGGCAGAAGTCTCCATGTGGCCACCCCATCTTCAGAGGTCTGGCTCCATCTTGTCTTGTCCGTGATGCATCATCTCTGAGACTAACTCCCAACAACTGGGTAAGATAGCATCTCATCTTCACAAGGGAATTATCATGAGATTTCCCAGAAGTCTCAGGAGAAAGCCATGCCCACAAAGAGGTCTCATTTGCTACTCAATTGCTATCTCCAGATCAACAGGCCAGACTCCACCCCTACATTTCAATCATAAAATTAACATAAGCACAACTGCCACAAAGAG
>PVJH01007557.1:0-91962 GCA_004026705.1 Nesogale talazaci | reverse complement strand
TGCATACATTTATAGATTTGGTATTAAAATAGCAGATGAACATTGAACCTCCACTCAAGTACTCCCTCAATGCAAGAACACTTTGTTTGATTAAATTGGCATACCGTGATGCTTACTTTCTGACATGATCGCTGAAGACAAATGGTGCATAAGCAAATGAAGTGAAGAAAGCTGATAGCATCTAGCTATCAAAAGATATTGCTTCTGGGTTCTCAAAGGCTTGAACATAAGAAAGCAGCCATCTAACTGAGAAGCAACAAAGCCCACATGGAAGAAGCACACCAGCCTGTGTGACCATGAGGTGCCAAAGGAATCAGATGACAGGCATCAAAGAACAAAAAAATCCTATCATTGTGAATGAGGGGGAGTGCAGAATGGGAACCTAAAGCCCATTGGCAGGCAACTCCACATTCCCTTACAAGAGGGTCTCAGGGACAAGATGAGCCAGTCAGGGTGCAGTGTAGCAATGATGAGACATACAACTTTCCCCTAGTTCTCAAATGCTTCCTCCCCACCAGCCCACTATCATGATCCCAGGTCTACCTTACAAATCCGAATAGATCAGAGGATGTACACTGGTGCAGATAAGAGTTGGCAACACAGGGAATCCAGGACAGATAAACCCCCCAGGACCAATAATGAGAGTAGCAACACGTATGACTCCTTCCTTGGGGGAAAGACAACAGAAAAATGGGGGAAGGGAGACATCAGACAGTCTAAGATATGAAAAAAATAGTAATTCATAAATTATCAAGGATTCATGAGAGTGGGGAAGGGAGAGGAAAAATGAGGAGCTGATCAACCAAGGGCTCAAGTAGAAAGCAAAATTTTTGAGAATGATGGGGGATACATGCACAAATGTGCTTGTAATAAAATGGATGGATGTATGGATTGTGATGAGTTGAATGAGCCCCAATAAAAAGAGTTAAAAAAAAGATAGCAGAAAGTATTAAGCACTAGAACAAATCTAAAATGTGTCAAAAGGGAGATCATATGATAAAGTGTTATATTTTAACATACCTGCAGCTGCCATAACAATTTTACAATGCTCTCTAACAGCTCTATTCACTTTCTTACACTATTGGCACAGGGGATTCACCAGGTGTTTACTGGACGTGGGTACACAGGAAATGCATTTTATGCTTCCATTGCCATTCATCATCTGTTAACTGATGTTAGGAATTTACATTCTGATCCTATTCCTCTGTACAGATTTTAATTTGATTATTTGAAATTCTCAGATCATACAGTGCTTCATCTACGTGGAGTTAGTGGATGTCTCATTTTGATTATTGTTTTTTTTTGAAGACAATTCTTTAAGAACCCAGGCACTATTCTTCCTGATAGACACCATCAGATTTCTTCATGACACTGCTATAGCAAACTACTCATAACAGTAGTTCACGAGGGCAATAGGGCTGTGTCATAAGAAGTAATTGTTCTTACATTTGACTATGGCCAAGTGTGAGCTGATTTACTTATACTGGATTTCATTTAAAGGAAAAGATATAAAATACGAAACAAACAAAAATAACAAAGCAAAATATTCTCAATTGAAAACATAGCAAAAATATTAAAAACGAGAACAAATTTAAAACAAGCCAAAAGGAAGAACAACTGATAAGCTATTACATTTTAACCTAACTACATCTGCATTAGTTCACTTTGCAATACACTCTGTCTGACAGCAAATCTATTCATATCATTGGTCAGAGATCACAGGGAATGCACAGAGAGTCTGCACAAGCATTTTCGTCTTTCACAGTCACACGTAGTCTTCTGCAAAGTGGACGCTCAGAAGTTAACCTCTTTTGGTCTTGAATTTTATTATTTACAATACTTGGATCACACAGACGGGTGTGCTTCTTCCATGTGGACCTAGCTCACACCTCATTTCGATAGCTGCTTGTGTGAAGATGATCCTTTAAGACCCAAGATGCTATTTTAAAAAATTATTTAATTGGGGGTTCATACAACTCATCACAACCCATGCATCCATCCATTGGGTCGTGCACATTTGTACATTTGTTGCTATCATCTTTCTCAAAACATTTGCTTTCCACTTGACCCCTGGGAATCACCTTGTCATTTTCCCCTCGCCCCTCACCCTCACAAATCCTTGATAATCTCTAAATTATTTTTTTTCATGTCTTACACTATCTGATTTCTCCCTCCACCAAGGGATATCTGTCCCTCAAGAAGGGGATTATATATGTAGATTATTCTAATAAGTTCCTTCTTTCTCCCCCACCTTCCCCTTCTCCTCCTAGTATCATTGCTCTTGAGGGGGGTCTATCTGTCCTGGATTCCCTGTGTTGCTACCTCTTTTCTGTACCAGTGTACATCCTCTGGTCTAGCCGAATTTGTAAGGTAGAATTGGGATCATGATATTGGGATGGTGGGGAGGAAACATTTAAGAACTAGAGGAAAGTTGCTATATTGCACCTGACTGGTTCGTCTGCTCCCCGTGAACCTTCTGTAAGGTTCTACAGTTGTCTACAGATGGGATTTAGGTCTCCCCTTCGCACACACCCTCATTCACAATGATATGATTTTTTGTTCTTTGATGCCTGACACATGATCCCTTTGATACCTCATGATCACACAGGCTGGAGTGCTTCTTTCATGTGGGATTTGTTTTTCCTCTTTTAGATGGCTGCTTATTTATCTTCAAGCCTTTAAGACCCCAGAGCCTCTATCTTTTGATACTCAGGCACCATCAAGTTTTTTCACCACATGTGCTAATGTGCCCACTTTATCTTCAGTGATTGTGTTGGGAAGGTGAGCATCATGGAACGCCAATTTAATAGAACAAAGTGTTCTTGCATTGAGGGAGTACTTCAGTAGAGGCCCACTGTACACAAGATGGTATTTTTTATGGTATTCATTCACCAAGCATTCAGGTAGTGCTTGAGTAGAGGGTAAATGTCTACAAGACAGTATTCTTTATGATAGCCATTCACCATGAAATTGCTATACCACAATTTAGGATAACATCCATATCTTTTGTTATTTATTTTATATATTTTTTATTTTTGGGGTATCACTGCTCTCCGGTGGTGGGAGTAGGAGGCCCAGCCCCACTGCTGGAATTGAACCTCCATCCCAGTGGGCTGCGATCCCGTGCACAATCACTGTTGCCACCGGGGCTCAGCCCCAACATCCATATCTTTCATGATCTTCATGAAGGCAAGTATCAAGCCAGACAATGTCATAAAATGAATTGTTCTCAGATTAGAGCTATAATTGCAACTTGTACATTATGTTGTTAGAAAATAAAACTAATGAGATATAACTATGATGTATCCAATTGACACTAATTTAAACAAAGCATAGTTTTATATAATACATAATTCTGGACCGCCACTCGCGCTTACTCTAATGTATGAACTCTTGCATGTTATCAATACATTCATGTTAGCTATGTAATTTACAATACATTTAATATATTAGTCAATCTAAGAGAAAAAGACACAAAGGGAACAAACTAAAATGTGAAAGAGATAAAAAAAATGCTATACTTGGATTTTCACTAACCATGTTCATATCCTTGTTAAAGCAAATAACTAGCATAATTTTCATTTCATTGTGTTTGCTTAATTGTATCTAGGCAGATATCTTAGAGTGAATTATTTTCATTGCAATTTCTGTATTTTCTATTCTGAAATATCTTCCCAATCTACAATAAAAATTTTCAGAAGTAAACACCTTATAGTGGCGAAGCAGGTAATTTGAGGAAATACAGATTTAGTTTTCTACAAGTTGCATATTTGCTCACTTCTAACAAAATTTGTGGCAAAGTGATAATTGACTGATCTTTTAAAAATAGGAAGAGATATGCCAGTTCCCCACCATTTTTGGTACTGGGCTTATTCTTAACTAATGAAATATTTCACTCTTAATGGCTCAACATAAGAGATCAGTAGATTCATGCAGCTTTGACTTCCTGGTTTCAAAACTTCCAGAATAATCAGATAGCAATCTAAATGTTATCAGGAATCAGTTTTCTTCAAAACTGAATTGAGGGTTTATTGATTCATTTGACACATCTCTCTGATGAAGATATCATGCCCCCATTCATTGTATTGTAGAATGAGAATGTGGCGTATCAAAGCAGTGGTTTCCACTACAGAAAAACATACATGTGTTGCCCAATTTATCCCTCTGCATGATGAAGTCAATAAGATTTTACTTTATGGGACTCTTACAGGACAGGAAATTCTTCACCTCTTGCAAAAAAAGACAAAATTATTTAAAAATAAAAAACTAAACTAAACTTATTCCTAGGCAACTAAGAAACTTTTATAGTATCATACTTTTTAAAATTTTTTTGGCATCACTGTCCTCTGGTGGTGGTGGGAGTTACCCAGCGCTGCTCCTGAGAGCCACTGCTGGATTTGAACCACCAAGTCCGCGGGCTGCTGTCCCGCACCAACCACTTAACACCACCGGGGCTCAGTACCATACTTTTTAAAAAGGTAACTTGTTTTAAAAGGCCAGATGAAAGAATAGCAATAATTTATTGAAACTTTGTAATTTGCATTATCCTCATATTGATAGAAGATCTAACAGAGTGACAAATGTTTAGAAGTTTTTCAATTACACTTGTCGGCCAATCAAACCTTATATCTAGCAGGAAAGACTTTGCAGAAAGCTCTGGATATGTCTTCAATTGGTACTTGTCTTATAATAGGTAATCACGTCACATTTAAATGCTTCAGTGATTAGGCCAGCAACAAACAAAGGCTAGGTTCTTACTATAAAATGCAAATAATGCATGTGCCATTCAAGTTGGTCATAATTTATGGGCAGTATTAGCAATATAATAATTTCACCAAATACAAGCCTACATTCAAAGTTTGAGTTTTAAAACTCGATCCTGATCATCACCAGACTTTGGGGAAGAGAATCCTTTAGCTTCTCTGAGGCAACTTTTAAAATTCATTAAATTCGTAATGCCCAATTGCATTGCATAAATATATATTGATTTAAACAAAGTGTTGTGAATGTCAGATGAACAACGAAATGGGCAGCCAGCTCATTTACATTGTGTTGAATATAAGAAAGAACAATTTAATATATAAAGAATTATGAATTTGTCAACAGTGAAATATATGTTAATATTGAAAATTACTCAGGATTTTTCTAACGTGGAACCGCTTAAGGGCAAGAAAGTAATTTTGTCTCAGAATATTCCATCTTTCCCAAGATCCTGGCAGAGAATCTCTTTACTTGATGCATGAAAATTAATTCTGCATTTTAAAAATGTTTTAAAATCTTTAACTATTTTTAGCTGAGTCTATACATAGCTAAAATTTTCCATTTACATATACAATTCAGAGGCAATTACATTCATCACCATATTTGTGGAATTTTATACCTCCCTTCAAAAAAGCTCAGTGTCCCTAATGCAAGGACTTCTTCCTTTCTCACCTCCAATCCTTGGAATCCACTAATAGATTTTAAGGTTTATATCATTTGTTTATTATAGATATTTCATGCAAGAATGATCATATGATATGTCTTTCAGATTGTTCCTGATGAATAAACAATAATATCCCAGCGAAAATGGACTTTTATCTCACTCCCCTGTGTTACCTTGAAACAATACCTGAAACATAATAGGGACTCAATAACAAATAGACAAATAAATAAGGGAGTCTTTTCCTTACCAATTCCCCCTGTCCCTCCATGTCTCCCAGGTGATGGTGGGGCAGGGAGGGGATGGGGTGTGCAAGAAGAAATAGGATGTTTTTCCCATTAACTCTGAAAGGCACGGGCAAGGGAGTAGTTGGGGCCAGCAGTAGCCATGATTTGCATGCTATGGGAGCAGGGATCTTCCTCTGAATGGCAACTTAGTCTGATGTCTCTCTTCACAGAACTGATTCTTTTAAGTACAATAAAGTTCTTTACAGACATACCTATGTTATCTAGACTTCCTTGTAATTTTTCCATCTGTCTTAACTGGATTCTAGAATACACGTGCACCTGCCCCCATGGTGTTTTTAACTCCACAGTTAAAGGTAAAGCCTTATAAATCCTCTCCTATTACCTAATTCAAAAAGGTTTTATTATATTTTTCATCTATGCTATCTAAGAGTTTGTACCTAATTCAATAATGAATTGTTTTTAATGCCTTTTCCCTCAAGCTCTCAGAATACACAGAGAGTCTTCTATTTGGTTGGGTTCTTCCTGGGCAAAATAAGACTTGGGATGGTAGACACCATCTGTCATTGATTCATTGACTTAAACATCAGAAAAGAATATTATTGATTAGAAAAGCAGAAATGGCAACAGCTGCATTTCTATAGCCACTAGAGAGGCAGAGCTATTTGATCACACTCTTCTCAAATATCTTTGCTCAGCAGATCCGTTAATGATACAACTGAAATTGCTTTACTCACCCTTTTTGAAGAAAATGCTATTGATCTTGACAAGTCACAGGACTGCACTCTTTTTCTTCAGGAAAGATGCATGTAGAAGAGACGCATGCAGCTATTTTCCAATGTACATATTTTTGGTGAAATTATGCTATAAAAACACAAATCAAATCAAAACATGTACAGTTAATATATTCATAATTGTATGACACAGGCTTACCTCAGAGATATTAAGAATTCAGTTTGAGACCAGCACAATGAGCTGAATATCACCATAAAGAGAATTACATACTTTTTTCAGTTTCCCAGTGCATATAAGTTATTTTTACACTATGCTATAAGTCATTTATGTGCACAGTAGCATTATGAAAAGCTTAATCATATATTATTTAACAAAATATGACACAAGGATATAAACTGAGTACATCCTGTTGGAAAAAATGGCATCAATAGACTTGCTTAAATGAGCGATGCCACAAACCCTCGGTTTGTGGGGGGAAAGGCAATGTTTGCAAAGAACAATAAAGTTAAATGCAATAAAATTAAGTATGTTTTTACATCCTTTCTTTATAACACTTTTAAAATTTTATCATAGTAGGTTCAAGTGAAAAAGCAGATATTTGGAGAATGATGATGGCCGCATGCATGCGAAGGTGCTTGGCACACTGCATATATGGATTGTGATGAGCGAAGTACAAACTCCCAAAAATTATTGAATTTTTTTTCATAGTAGTATAAAGGAAACCTGATGGTGAAGTGGACTACATACTGAACTGCTAAGTCAACAGTTCAAATCCACCTGCTTCTCTGTGGGAGAAAGCTGAAATTGACCCACTGCTATCAGTTCTAGTGTGACTTTCAGAGACCCTGCCAAGGGTTTCTGAAGCTATAAATCTTTATGGAAGTAGATACCTTCATCTTTCTCCCCCGGAGAAGCTGGTAGGTTTGAATCATTGTTTTGCAGTTAATAATCTAACCTCAGGGCTCCATAAAAACTAACTTTTACACGAGTAAAACATAAGTTAGCTTTATTATAAGAATTTAAATGGATAAATAAACTTTTCAATAGAAGTGAATTTCTTTTTTCATTGGTGATTTAGCCTGTGCTATAGAATCTTTGATGCAGGCTCGTTATTTGAAACATTAGTTCCCTTAAAAGCATGGTCATTATTAACTAATTGCAATGAAACTCAAAACACATGGCTTCATCTGCAGACAAGGCAAGCACATGTTTTCGTTGTTGCTGGTGTTTCTGTGTATAATCTGGCACAGGAGGAAGTTAAAGGGGAGATGAGGCCATATGTTAACCCAATGGGCGACACAAACACTGTGACACCACTACTCCTGTGCCAACTTCTCAATCTTGGGTATGTTTGTGTGTCTCTTGTATTTTCCAAGCTTCCAACCTAGGAGGAGGCTCGCCTTCCAGAATATGATGAATAATGGTTATTATAATTCATAGACTTTTCACTGGCTAATTTTGGGAAGTAGACTTGAACACTTTTCCTTTGAGTCTGTCTGGAAGCTCTGCTGAAACCGACTTGGCCGCTCTTTTAAATGCCTCTCTCAAACTCTCAGCACCATCACAAGCATGCAAGTCACCACCATTTGACAAGTTGACAGGTAGGTGGTAGTGACCAAGGGTAGGGTCTCAGTGAAGTGCAAATAATTGTAATGGCTATTATCCTTATCATTAACAAACAGAATAAATATAATAGGAAAATCCATAGAATCCAGCAGAAATTAACTTAACCAAATGTTATATATTCAACAACATTTAAAAAAAATAGGTATATGCACTGAGCCTCGGTGGCGTAGTGGTTGTGCGCGGGACTGTGGCCCACTGGGTTGGAGGTTCAATTCCAGCTCCACAGGGGCAAAGGATGGGCCTCCTACTCCCACCACCAGGGCAGTGATGCCCTAAAAAAACCAAAAAAAAATAGGGATATGTTATTTTTGCATATATTCCCAAATATTTCTTTCAAAAATATTTCCCTCTTGCCTCTAGGCTAACTCTAAATATTTTTGTGACTTATTAATAGTTGTAGTAATAACTTGTAGGTTGCTCCGGTGTGATACCACTAAGAGTGACTTTTGAGTTTCATATTTTCTGAGCTATTAAGGAAATAAAATGAACATGCATTTCTTCAATGATAAGAAAGTGTTACTTGAAATATTTTGCAGTATAATCTATAAACAATGCTAAAAATCAAATTAAGCTCTTTCTTTGTTGAAGGAGCATGAACTTTCTTCCTAGCCATCATATTAAAATGTACAATTTATCTCCTCAAGGAAACCATGAGTAAAAAGGAGGAAAAGACTCACTTGTTTATACATTAGAATGGAGTCAACTTGAGAATTAAGAGTGTAGGGTTGGAGTCTAGCCCGTCAATCTGGAGATAACCAATGAGACCTCTGTGTGGGCATGGCCTTCTCCTGAGAATCCTGGGAAATGTGGTCATTCTTGGAGGCGGAAACACTATCTGCCTCAGTTTTCTCCTTGGAGACTTTCTAGTGACAATGTTCACTCTCTTGGAGACACTTGGCTGAGACAAAGCTGACTTCCTGCGAGCTATCTCTAGGGAGAAGCCACATGGGGCCTACCCTGATGTTGCCACACCTCTGAAGATGGAGAAACTACAGCGAGATTTCTTCCAGCACTGAGATGCTTACAATGTCACTGGATCCAAGACTTTCTACCCACTGGCCTGAGATCGTCCTATATTCAGCATCATTGCATGTGTTTAATGAGTCAGAAGAGAATTTTAGAGATTAGCATCAGACATATGGGCTAATATTGGATTTATGTCCTTGGACTAGACTGGGTTGGGATGTTTTCTTAAATGTACAATTAACCTTTATATAAAACTCATATATATATAAAAGCACAATCAAAGCAAGCATTAACAGAGATCAAAATAATCATTCTTACATATAAAATGGCACTGAAAGATTCATCTGCTGGAATTGAATGATTGACTGATTTTCAAATATTAAAATATTTGTTTGACTTGAAAATCAAAGCAGGAAAAAACAATACATAGAGTGAAAAGAACAACGGTTCACATTGTTCATGTACTTTAAATTTTATGTGTATGTGATATTTTTACATATATTTTCACATTTAATGTTCAAACATCCTTTAAGGTGCAAATTATTAACTTTATGTTTGGAAGACTAACTGAAAAGTATGTTAAATTGTAATTTGAATGCAGTTGTGCTGATTATCAAGGCTATTCTCATTAAAAGAGTCATCGTTTTTCACTCAGTTAAGGTTTCAGCTTCAGAAATACTGGGTGTGTTATTGTCATTTCATATTTGCCCATTTTCCATATTTAATCATATTATTTTACTTTTTCTTCTTGAGCTGTCCTTTGAAAATTTCTGTTTTGTCCTTTTATTTAATTATTTCTTCCATTTCCTATAGCTACCCTATGTTCAAGACAAAGTTTGACATCTGTGATGGGTAGGTTTGTTATGCCAACATGGCCACAGAAGATTGGTGGGTCTGTTGTGATGGCACGGCCAATGAACACACGGGATGATTTGAAGGGCAGATATGGGAAGGGCTCAGTGAGTCCCGTCCTCTCTCTTGCTTCTGGATCTTCGGACCAGAGAGCTACCTTGTTCATCCTGTGCCTCGACCTCCAAGCAACACTACCCGTGGGACACCTACTCGTGGACTATGTTGCTGTGAGTTGAGGATCCTTCAAGCCCTACTTTGCCACGCTCCTGGGATATACATCTCTTGAGCTGGGGACTGTTGGACTCTGTCATCTGGCTGACTGTTGGTGACCCGCTCTGCTGTTTGCTGCCTGTGACCAGATAGCCTGGATTGCTCTACAGAGGACTACTCAGCGGCCCTCAAGATTTGAAGGACTGCCAGTCTTCTAGTTCCTGGTGCAAGTGAGTTACACCGAGCAATCTGTATTGCTTTATAGTTAACTTTTTCTTTCTTATTTTATATACCTTTCTCAATATATAAATATATAAAAAGAATTACTAGTGTCCTGAATTTTATTTCTCTAAGAGAACCCTGCCTGACACAACATCCATTTTGGTCCTTCTTTTATTAAGGGGGAGGGGCCACCACTGCCTCTGGTGGTCCCGGGCACTACCCAGTGTTGCTCCTGAGAGCCACTGCTTGTATTTGAACTGCCAAGCCCGTGGGCTGCAGTCCCACACTCAACCACTTTACTGAGCATAGATTGGTGCCATTGGTTTGTTTCTCTAGACAGTCCAACCTAACACACACACACACACACACTCATCCTTATTTGACCTCTCAGGAATCTAAATTATTGATCATGCCTTTCAATTTCTCCAGTTTCTACTTCCATGACATGATCTTCTACTGGCTTTGTTTTCTGTATTCAGATTTATGTCAAATATCTAAACATAGTCTCTACCTCTTTTTATTTCTCATTGTATATTGAGGGCTTTTCCCAATGGTTTAAGATTAAGATTATTTTTACTAAATAATATAGATTATTTTTACTAAACCCTCTCTGTGGAACTCAGTGTCTTCAAATAAGGTGCCCTGAGTTCAACACATGGTGGGTCCGCTGTCTGGTGATCACCGACTTGATGACTCTGGCACTTCAGGCTTTAGGAATTCACCTTCCTTCCCAACCTCTCATCCTGTATTCTCTCCATGGGATGTTATCATTTGCCTGTTTCCAAAGGCAAAAATGAAGGGCAAGAGCATAAATATTTAGATTTATATCTGTTTTTCACGTCCTTGGTTTAATGTGATCTCTCACCAGCTAATCTAGCCTCGGTTTATTGCAGTCACTCTCTAACCATTGTCTTGCCCCTGTTTTAGACCCGCTGTAAATAATTCTGTCCCACTGAAGCTACAGAGATCTTTCCCAGATATAAATCTTGTTCTTAGATTTGCTTGCATAATGTCCTTTGAATGCACCTTGATTCTACTGTTTGATTTCTATAACTTTTTATTCTCTCTGTTTACTTGCTTTTGTGTTGCCACCTCGTTTGGTAAAGTCATTCCCTAAAGCCAACATATATTATAGTATTTTATCTTTTGCCTCAAAACCCCCGTTTCTTTATGGTCTTTCTGCAGCAATCTCACTTTCTGATGCTTGATTCTGAGTCCTGTGTTCTCTTACCACATCCTTGTGAACACAGTGGTCATAAGCATTCTTCCTCCTTGCAGAGTCTTTCTGAGAATATTTTACTCATAGTTTAAATTAAGCACATAGACAGGGAGTCAAAAGGTATTGTTACATGCATAGGATTTGCTCTAAGCAAAATGCTTTTAAACATGTCTTTTCAGGCAGTAGATGGCTTCAGACCGCTTTTTAAGTAATGTATCTGCCTCCTTAAACCCCTGCATCAAAGTCACTACTACCCAGTCAACTATGACTCATAGGACAGAGTGGAACTGTCCTTTTGGGCTTATACAGCTATGTATCTTTACAGGTGGAGGAAGTCTCACCTTTGAGGTTAAGCAGCTCAACAAGTAAGCCAAAAGTGATTTTCTTCACTTTCCAAATAAATGCTGCTTTCTGCTTGCTATTTATGCTTGTGAGTCCACTCTTTGGTTCTTGATACTAAGAGTCCCTGGACACATCAGAGCAGCTGCGACATCATGACTATAGCCCTGCTGATTTTGTGTCTTAGTCAGGATAATCCTAGAGATTTTCACAGGAGAATCCTATCCATCCACCCTACAGCCTTGATCTGTCCCCTGAAAATTTTTTTCTTCCTGAAACTAAAGAAGCTTAAAAGGTCTGTGATCCAACTTCCTAAGGGTACCAAAAATGCCTTTCTGCTGTGATATAAATCAAAGAGCACAAAACTATTTGTGGAAGGGTTAGAGAGATGGACACAGCATGCAGAAGTATATAGGTCAAGGTGGAGGATATGTTGAGAAGCAGAAGCTTTGCATTTTGATATTTCTGTTTAACAATGATTCTATGATTTGTAACAATATTGTTTGACTCACCCTCACATTTGCAAGCCAGATAGCTTGGACCCCTTTCCTACTACCTATATCCTTGAGACAGAAACTATCCTTTCTGTATCTCCATTTTCTTATTTAGAAAATGAAATAGCAGTTCTATTTTGCAAGAATGTTGTGAGACTTAAATGAGCTAATACTAATAGAAGACTTAGAGCCATATATTTGGCACCTAGAACTTTTAACAGGTTGGTCAATAATTAAACTTTGTTAGCCTCATCATATCTTAGCATAGTGGCTATGGAATATTAGTATAGTACATTTTTCACAGCTGTGGGAGTGCTGCTACATTTTGTATTAAATTAAACACTAACAGTAAGCCAGAGTGTATCATGTCTAAAAGAATATGCAGTACTCCTGAAATTAAATGGGCTTCAGCAGAATTAGACTAATCTATTGTAGATGAAAGTGGAAAATATGGGCCAAAGGTGCAGCTATTGTGGATGTCAGTGGATGCTCAAAGAAATAATCTGAGCTAGTAAACTGATATATCTATCAATATTTAAAGATAGCCAGTATCACCAAAGAACTTGAAACCACTTCTTATAGCCATTTATACCTACATGGACACAAACACACCAATTTTCAAGTATAATTTTACCCAAAGAAAACACTTCCATTCCTTTGCATAGGAAAAATTTGTAAGTCTCCAGATAGGAAGGATCTATAAACTAAACCTTTCCAAGAAAATGAAAACAAAATTCATAACCTATTGATGGCAGCTGTTTCCACACATGAACTTGAAAATCGGTTTTTCATAAGGGAACAAACCCTTGTCAATCCCAAATGGTACATGTGGGCTTAGGAAAAGTTGACGAAGAAAAACATGAGTTGAGAAATCCATAAAAAATAGCAACAGAGACAGTAAGAAATGAGATCGACATTTAAAGTAAAGAAGGAAGAGACAGAAGCAGGGTAAACTTTGAGAAGAAAACTGAGGGGAGAGAAGTTACAGGGATAGCAGCAGAAAAAAACCAGCTCTCTATGTGGTCCGTGAAGCCAGGGGAACAAAAGCGTCCCTGAATGCCCAGCTCAACTAAATTCTAAAATATTCTTTAAATAATACAGTTTTGAAAGCTCAAACATTTAAAATGATGTGATTTTAGAAGTCACATAATAAGGCCTTATTTTTCACTTAAGCTATAAAAATGGAAAGACACTGGGGTGGCATGGTAATTAAGCACTCACCTGCTAATTGAAAGTTCGGCTGTTCAAACCTACCAGCTGTTCTGCAGGAGAAACACAAGGAATTCCAATTCCACAAGGCCTTAGGAACTTCATAGACCAGTTTTACTCTGTCCTATAGGATCATCACGAATTAGGAGTGGCTTGTTGGCAGAACGTTTGCGTTTTCAGTACATAAATGAATGCCTCCTAAATAAAGCCATAGGGATTTTATATTCAAGGGAAGTAGGGTCTTGGCTCCATAGGAAAGTGAGCACATGCAGAAGCTGGATGTCTTCCCTCTGCCACCCTAGCTCTATTTATATCTCTACCCTCAAATGGTGAAACGCAGCTTCAATGCTTGCTGAGAGGTTGCAAAGTTGTTGCTTGGATGGTGGTTATATTGCCAAGTCAGCAAATTGACAGATGGCAACTTGGAAAGAGGGAAAGGGAACAGAGGAGTCTATGTGCATGCTATATGACTCTAGGACAAAAACGGGACTTGCCTTTCATGAACAATTTAGTATGCAGATCTAGTAAGCAATAAAAGAAAAGGAAGCTGAACTAAAATCCCCGAAATAAAGGGTTGGGAAAGACATTAGAGATTATTAGCACCCCCAATTTATCTAAGAAGAAAGATGTAGAGAGGCTCAGATGACTTGTATGAAGTTTTACCGCTAATAAATTAATCCAGACATTAATATACACACATTTTTTTTGCAAAACAAAACATGACAAAGTGCATAAATCAAGACATAGTAGCAAGAGATCACTAGAAATATGAAGAACAATGAAAAATTGCGTCCTTTGCTTTCTTCCGTCTCAGCTTGTGACTAGCTATACTGCTAGGCTGTTTTGAAGGTATACTATTACACATGAACCACCATCAAGAACTCACCTTCCTGAAACTATAAGTGAGTCACTTTTAGGGATAAGGCTTTATATGGTCATTGCAAGTGTTTATATCAGTGAAGAAAAGTTGGACAAAAAAGGTCAGAATAGATATAAACCTGGCATCCTTGGTAATTGTAGCTTTAAAGAAAGGAACTACAGGATTGTGTGTGGGTAATATCCAATTCATTCTGAAATAAATCCAAGTCCCCTTGCTGCTATCAGAAAAACACTACAAGTAAACCAAGAGACTTACAGTTATCCACCTCCCAGAAAAGAACATGCACTTCTTGTTACTGCCTTATGAGGAAGCTATAATTTTGCTGGTGCAGTAGGGGAATGAATCAAGATACAGACTGGGTTGTTAACTGTGTATATCTCATGTTTGTAAGATGATTGTGGAGGAGGATGGTGGTAGAAGTTTATAAAATCAAAAAGCATGTGTAGGGAGAACTCGCACCTATTAGCCAGATGCTGTTATAACAGATCTAAGAGTTAAGTGAGAAGAGGGTGCAGGTAATGTCTTGGAGAATTCATAAACCGAGGACAAATTAAAACACCCTTAAATCAGTATAAAGTACATATATAGTACATTTTGAGACTCATTACCTCAGGAATTGGCATAAGATGAAAATATTAAGAATTTCAAAAGATTTGGATAGATCAGTTTACATAGCTCAATTATTAAATTAACATTTTAATTTTGTTGTTGAGAAAGTACACAAAACATATCAATTTAACCCTTTCTCTACATATAATCCCGTGGCATGAATCAGTTCTTCAAGTTGGACACTCATTATAACCCTTACTTTCTGTGTCTTTCTTCCTTCCATCATTAACAAAAATTCACTGACCCATAAAGTTCCTAGAGAGCTCTGTTTGTACAGTGATTACGTGTGACAGCTCACCTGGAAGCTGGCACTTCAAAACTGGGAAATCCTATTGGAGAACTCTAGCATGTCTAGTCTGTCCGATAGAGATGTTATGAGTAAGAATCAACTCGACAATAATGGGTTCGTTTGTGTAAAGTTCCTATCTAATTTCGAGTTGCTCTAGTAAATTTGATCCCAAGTGGATAGTTTTTTTGGGGGTAGTTCTTAAAAGAGTATAATATTCAAGGTATACAGATTTTGCTGGTTAAGCTATGTGATTATTTTTTTTTTCTTTCAGAAGGATTTTGGGAATATTTTTGATTTAAAGTTTAAAGATTATCTTAAAACAGTGTCAAACAACCTGAAAAGCATGGTAAACATGGGCTTATCCAGTAAGCAAGGTAAGCATGACTATTCTTGGACTTACCACTTTGCAATGAGCAATTTCCGATATTTTACCATATGTAAAACTTAGTGAAAGGAGCACTAACTACAAGTAAGGAGCGATGTTTATCTTGCTTATTGGTAATTGTCTTGGTTTAGGACAATCATTTTAGGGATTCATCTAGCCTCTGTTGGCTTTGAATATATCAGAATTCAAAATTTTCTGCATTTCTTCCCCTTCTTATCAGAATTCTACTGTAGAATGATTCATCAAAATGCTCTATAATGGTAGCTGGTCACTATCCATGTTTTTTTTTTCTTATGTTACACATTCTGTTTTCTCCGTCTATTTTAGACTTTCTTCCTCTTGTTTTGCTTAAAGAGGATAAAGACCAATTGTCACACCTGGTTGGCTGCTTACAAGTTTCTAAGACTCTACTATTATTGTTATTATAATTAGGTGTCATCAAATCAGTTCTAACCTCTCTCAATCCCATGCACAGAAGAGCAAAATGTCACCAAGCCTGGTGCCATCCTCATGATTGTTCCTATCGTTGATCCTACTGTAACAATCATGTCTGTCAATCCACTTCATTCTTCATTATCTCTCTACTTTTGTATGCATATGATGTCATGGAAAATATGATGCATGGCACAGGTGCACATGAGTCCTCAAAGTAACATTCTGCTTTCCAATTCCCTACAGGGGAGTTGTGCAAGAGATTTACCCAATGCAATGTATCCTTTTATCTCTTGTTTCTTTTTCTCCCAGAAAACATTTTATACTGATATCATATCATTCTATAGTCTAATCAAATCAAGCAGTATTGTACATTTGCTACCACAATAAGTTTCAAGCATTATTTTCTTCAAGAACTTCATGTTATCATTTCTTTGTTTACCTCTCACCCTTCCACCTTATAGCCTGAAGACACCCTTATTTTACTTGCTGTCTCTATGAGCTAAGCAGTTCTGGGATATGAAGGTGACATCACCTTGTTTTCTGAAGGTGAAGTGGAATTGAAGCACTTGCTGATGAAGATTCTTTAAGGATCGCAACCTTCAGTATGAATTACAATCCAAGGAAAAGAAGACCAAAATTTCCAATGATAATAGCTGGAGAAAAGATTGAAGTTGTCAAGGAGTTCATCTTGCTTGATACACATTGCTCATATAAGTAGCTTTCTCCAATCACTGTTCAGGGAAGCAGTAGTCAAGATTATTGATTGTTTGTCATGATCCTTGGAGTTGAATGAGTTGGCATAAGCAATAGAACACAGTAAATATCTTTCTGGTGTTCTCTGATTTCAGTCTGGATTGATCTGACATCAACAAAGGTATTTCTTGTTCCACATCCTCTTCTGAACCCAGTGACCTCAACCTCTGGCACTTTCCTACCAGTGTACTGCAGCACTTGTACTTGGATGATCTTAGAATATTATTTGCAAGTGTTATCAATGATATTGTTCTACAATTTGAGCATTTTACTAGGTCACCTTTCTTAGGAATGGGAAAAATTATGAATCTTTTCCAGTCAGTTGGCCAAGTAGCTGTCTTTCAAATTTCCTCACTTGGATAGCACTTCATCAGCTATGGAAACATTTTCAATGGATATTCCATCAATCTTTGGAGCCTTATTTTTGGCCAGTGGTTTCAGCAGGACTTGGACTTATTCTTTCAGCATAATTTGTTCTTGCTCCTGAAACGGTGGACTGTCAACTACTTCTTTTTGGAACAGTGATTTTGTATTCTTTTCATTTTCTTTTGATGCTTCCTGAGGCTTTCAATACTTACTCATCAAATCTGTCACGATTTCAGCTCAAGACTTGGCTTTTTTCCTTGAAAGTTTTCATTTAAAAATATACTAAGGATGTTATTTTGGTTTTCTAAGTCTAGGTCTTTATACATTTTGTCATAGTATTTGGCTTTCTCTTTTCAATTTTGTGACTTTATTTCTTGTATTTGATAGAATTAAGAGCAAGTTTCAGAGTCCTTTCTCACATACAGACTGATATTTTCTTTCTTTTCTGTCCTTTTAAAGAGCTTTGGCTTTCTTTATGAATGATGGTCTCTATGCCTTCCCACAATCCATCAGATCTTCTGGCATTAATGATAAAGGCATCAGATCTGCTTTTGAGATGTTTGTGAATTTCAGATGGGATAAAATCAAGGTCACGTTTTGACCTGGGGGAACTTGTTTAAATATTCTTTAACTTTACCTTGAGCTTGCATATGGCTGATATTGAGTTCTTCAATGGACTCTTCCAACACATGTAGTGCATTTGCTTTCTGTGTATTCTGGTTAGAGAAGTGCATGCATATATTTGCCTTTTGTGTTGTTGAAAAAGATACCTGCTATGAACAATACTTGGTCTTGCAGAATTTTATCATGTGATCTACAGATTCAGTTCTATCATGATAACCATATTTTCCAACTACTTTTCTTCCTTGTTTGTTTCCAACTTTTGCATTCAAATTGCCAAAAATTACCAATGTGTCTTGAATGCACATTTGATCAATTTCAGACTGAAGTCATTGGTAGAACTCCTCAATTTCTTCAACATTAGTTTTCGTGGTTGTGCATAAAGTTGAAAAATTTTGTATTATTGGATTTCTCTGAAAATGGATAAATACAATCCTATCACAGACAGCGTTGTACTTCATGACTGATTATGCAATCTCTGCTATTCATCTTGATTGTGCTATTCCTGGTATAGTAAATCATATGATTTTCTTATTCAGAATGACAAAAAAAAAACCCAGTTCATTTCAGCTCACTAAAACCTGGGATATTGAGCTCTTCATGCTCCACTTCATTTTCAACTAATTCCAATTTTCTTAGATTCATACTTAGAACATTCAGATTCCAATTATTAGCAGATGTTTGCCACTATTTCCCCTTATCTTGGGTAATGTCCATCAGCAAATGAAGATCTCAAAGGCCCTATTTCCAAAGGCTTTACCCAACCCATTTCACAGTCAATTCTCCTCTGAGTAATCAGGTCCTCTTCAGATACATTTTGAGTGCCCTTGACCTCAGTTCTTCTTCCATTCATTAGGCCTTCAGTATGTGACGATACTGAAGCTTTCGGTACAGATAAGGTTTTCTAACACTACTCCTTCCTTTGAAGTGAGAATTTGAAATTTTCTTTATTTTCAACCTGGGAGTCCCTAATATATTTTAGTCTGTATACATTTGCCTTTTCTTGGGTCACACACACACACACACAAACACACACACAGGGTACCCCCCTGCCAAACATGATTTTTCCTGAAAGTTATGAATATGTATGCAATATTATATATATTTACAAAACAATCCCATCACCTTAAAAGTATTCTCTGCTACATTAAATATATTTGTCAAATGTATGATTCCAGTTTTGAAAACATTTTTTTAAATGCATCTGTTTGGATGGCTAACATATAGTACCTTGCTCATTTTTTCTCTACTTCTTCTATGTCATTTGATTGTTCATATTTCATAAGAACATTTCATATCCCTCTTCATTCACTGAAAGAAAAAGAAGCCATGTGGAGTGAAGTCAGGTGAGCAAGGTGCATGGGGCAAGAAAGGCTTGGTGGAGTTTTTTGACCCTAAACCGGTGCACTGAGACGGCTGTGGGAGCAGGTATATTGTCATGGTGGCAGAAGTAGTTCCTGCTGGCCACAAATCAGGCCTATTTTTGTCACATACTTCTAGGCAATCTTTTCCAAACCGCTAAATAGAAAGCTTGATTAACAGCCTGACCTGGTGGAATGAACGCAGATGCACTAGTCCCCTCACATCAAAAAAAAAACCAAATGAGCATTGTCTTGATCTTTGATTTCACTAACCCATTTTTGTTTGTTTGTTTGTTTGTTTTTGTGGGGGTAAGAGGGTGAGGTCAGGTGAGATGGCATCATCCACTGGCTTGATTCGTGCTTGTTTTCAGGGTCCTAAGAATAGCACCATGTCTCCTCACCAGTAATGACCTTGGGGAAAAGCCTGAGTTACTTCGAAGCTATTCTTTCAGGCATGACATTCAGTGACTCTTTTAATTCCCAAAATTTCTGTTAAAATTCACTGAACCAAGTTCCAAAATAGCCTGGATAACTTCCCCATCCCTTCAATCATCTGTTGTCAGTCTTTGAACACAAATACAGGAATTTTGTGACATTGTCTTCTGTTCTGGAAGTTCACAGACATCCAGAATGAGGTTTGCCATCAATCAACATTTCATCTGTTTTAAAATGAAAAAAACCACTCTTACTCTTGAGACTTTACCAATATGCTGGCCTTGTAAGCTCTGTTCAGCATCACAACAGTTTCGGTGCCATCTTTCTAGGGCAGAAACAACATTTCACAGCTGCACACTATTCTAGTAAATCTGCCATCACAAAAAATGAAGTTCAAGTAAAACTTCTTTTATGCAAAAATTCACTGTGATCAGAAAGAACCTTTCCATGTGACACCACTGCATGCACTAACTAAAAGTGAGCTACTTGATGCTTGCCTAGTGGGAAAAATGCATAGTTATGAAAGCTCTGTTATTCCCAGCACAACTCTGGTCTTTTTTGGTATATATATCATAATACTTTTCTTTTATGATTTGCTTAATTCGCTCAGCATTTTTAAAACTCCTCCATATTGTAGCATGTTTTTTTAAAAAATATTTTGTCATTCTTAACAAAAAAAACAGTAAAACACAAACTAATCCAATAACTTCTACATTTGTCCTTTTGTACTGCAGCATTCTTCATTCTTAGGAGAAAGTAGTTTTGAGACACCATGCCTAGTTCTTTGAGTTTAGGGATGTGACCTTCCTCAGCATGCTGTAAAACTGAATACAAGGGGAGATGCTCAATGCCAAGCCCAGGTAGTCTTTTTTACATTTCCATGAAGGAAATGAAAATTAATCTTACCAAAGGTATATTATATAGGTGTCAAGAAATATGAGTATAAAGCCCTGCTACTATTTGAAGGACTGAAATTTTTGCTGATGTCTTCCAAATGAATCAGCAGCACACACCGTCTATAAATATGCATTTAGTTTCCTGAAATTCACTTTTTTCTCGATAGCAGAAATCATTATTCAATGTGTAACTTGTCCATTTAGATAACAGAGAGGAGAAAGCTATTTGGGTAAGGCTTTACTTATTCAAGGGTTCATTGTTCAAATCCAATGAGGTACAGGATTATAGTCATTAAAAACCTTATGAAGCACAGTTCTAATTTGATACACAAAGTGATTTCATAAGTCAGAATTGACTCTTTGGCAATTTATTTATTCTTTTTGTTTGTTTGTTTGTGGGGGGGGCATCACTGCCCTCAGGCGGTGGGAGTAGGAGGCCCAGTCTTTGCTCCTTGGAGCTGGAACTGAACCTCCAACCCAGTGGGTCGCAGTCCCGTGCACAACAACTATGCCACCAGGGCTCAGCCCGGCAATTTATTTATTATGGGTTTTTTTTGTTCCTTTATTGTTCTCTTAAGAGAAGTTTAGTGATACAAATAGTTTGCTTTTGGCAGCTTGAGTTCACCAAAGGGGCTCTACAGAAGAAAGGCCTGGTGAATTGTTTCCATAAATATTACAACCAAGAAAATTCTATGGAGCACTTCAACTCTGTAACACACCTTCCATAAATCAGTTTCAACTTTATACCTTGCCCAAACTCCACTAAACAAAGATTTTATGCTTAATGTCAGTGGGTTCAATGTGTTATATTTCTTGTTTTATTTAGTAGAAGTCTTCTTTGTTTTTAGTTGGCAAAATCTATCCCACCACAAATAGCACAGATTCTATAACCAAGTTCTATGGAATCATGTATTGTTCATTATTAATTTATTATTAAGAGTTACTCAGCTAAACATGTGTCTGACTACATTCTAAGAAGCACAATTTATTTTTCATTTACAATATTTCAAGAAGTTTCATCAAATATATTTCTGAATCCAGGCTTTACTTCTTTTTTTCCCCCTCCGACTGCTCTGTCCAGGCTTTACTTCTATATAGCAATATTCCACGCTCAACTCTATTCTTTTTGCACAGATGATGGTGTTGGTTGGACTTGACTTTCTTTCAGTACTCGATAGAAATCTTTTATTTTCTTTTTTTACAACCATCTGTTCAATAACTATTTGGTAATGTTTGGATTGAACTCATGTATCAGTATAGATTCTAAGCCCACTTTAATTTTACTTTTTCTTCCCATTTTAGTCATGTAGACTAATATTTAGATTTGAAGACTAAGGAATCTGGAGGTTTTGTATAGTTTTTTTTCCATGAATCAATTTTCAATTCATTTTTTTGCTTTCAATTGGTGTGTATGTGTTTGTTAAACCCTCCGTTTTTGCACGCCTGCACCCCTCCCCTCTTCTTGTTCACATCCCTTTCTCTGACCTTTTAATAGTAATCAAAGTCTTGCCAATAGTTGTATAAACCATATTTATTCTTCCCTTTTTTCCTTAAAAATTGGTGATATTAAATGTTTATAAAGGAAGATCAAGTTTGCTAAGCATAATGTTTTGTCTATGTCTTATGGTGTATAAGGGAATTCTCATTTTTTTATTGATTTATAAAATTTTATACTCTGAGCAAAGCAGAACTTGTTAACCATTTCTCTAGAGTTGGCACTTCTTGTTGTTTCCATGTTTTTGCTAGGAGTACATATTATATTCATAATTCCTTTGGGGGTATATACACAATCACCCTGAGGTAGTTGGATTTGCATATGTTAAAGGAAATGCCATACTGATTACCATAATGGTTGTACAATTTTCCAGCAATGTAAAAGTATTCCTATGCACATCTTTTCCAGCATGTTCTGTTTCATTGAATTTTGCAAAACATATCAGTTTGGGGTGATAACCCAATATTTTTAAAATTTGTATTTATCTTATGGCTAATTATCATGAACATGTTTCATAGAATATAAGCAGCATATTACATTTCACAGTAGACAATCAAATGTATGGCTATTAGTCAATGAATGATTGCTCTGTCGCATGGATAAAGGATCTATAGCAATACATTTTTACATTATTTCAAGCTATATTCATTTCTCTGACTTAACACTCACTTAGTGGTTTCTTTTCCAGGGGAAAATTATTTCCTTGTGCCCATTTCCTTACTTTGTTTTCTCTCCTCTCCTCCCAAAAATTTTCTGAAGGATTTCCTATCTATGAATGGGTACAAAAAATGGAGTTTGGTAATATCATTCTAAGTAGTAACATTGGGGAGATGAGAATATATTGAATTTTCCTTTATTATTATCCTATTCAATTATTGGTGCTAAGTTTTTATGTTTACCTAATATGGACTTATATAATCTTACAGTATGCTTCATTCACCCCTTATCTGTCAGTCTATTGCCATATGGTGGCTTGTATTTTGCTGTGAAGTTATGTTACCAACAGCATCACTAATGTGAACATATTTCAGCAGAGTTTCCAGACTGAAAACAGACTACACAGACAGAATAGACTGCCTATTATGGAGGGAGTTGCTGCTGACAATCTTTTTTTTTTTTTTAAGGCATCACTGCTCTCCGGTGGTGGGAGTAGGAGGCCCAGCCCCACTGCTGGAATTGAACCTCCGTCCCAGTGGGCCACAGTCCCGCACACAACCACTACGCCACCGGGGCTCAGCCCTCTGCTGACAATCTTATGGATAGCATCAGGATATTGTTAATATGGAAAAACTTCCTGAATAGAAGCAGGATGTTGTCAGATATAGTGTCAGTAGATGGGCCTCTCAGATCTGAAAGAGCTCAACGTATGACTGAGGAAGAGGTGTTGTCTCAAAGTAAAGTCAATCACAATGATATGGATGGAATAAAGCTGCAGGAGTAAAGCTTCTGAGATGTTCATTAGTGATGAAGTATGATTCAAAATGAGAAGAAGAAGCTATAAACATCAGCTAATAATCACAACTTGGAATATATGAAAATTAATCTAAGTAAATGAAGACTTTATAAAAATGAAATGGAACAAATAAAAGCTATATTCTTCGTGTTATCAAGCTGACATGGACTGGTCCTGTCCATTTGGATAAAAAGATCATATAGTTTACTATTATAGAAATGATAGATTCCAGAGGAATAGTGTTGCATTAGACATCAAAAAGGACATTTCAAGATTATTCTTGAAGTATAATGCTGTCTGTGATAGTATAATATTTACTGCACACAAGGAAAGTCAATCAATACAAATGTTATTCAAATTTATAGATCAACCATTAAAGCTAGAAATTGAAGAATTCTACCACTGTCTTAAGTCTGAAATTGATTAAACATGATAACAAGATGCATTGATGATTGGTGACTAGGATACAAAGGTTTAAAAAAATAAGAAAAATTGGAAAATATAGTCTCTGTAATGCAGAAGATCTCAATGCAGGAGATCACAGGAAAGAATTCTGCATTACCAAAAATATATCTATGTGTTTTTTTCAACAACACAAATATTGACTATACAGGATTTCTCCAGATGTGATACACAGAAGTCAAAATGTCTACCTCTTGAGGAAGAGTCAATAGAAAAGGTTAAAATCAGGAGCTAAAAGAAAGCCAGAGGTTTACTACTGTGAACCATATAATCAATTTCTCATTCATAAATTCAGACAAAGTTGAAGATAACTAAAACAAGTTCATAAGAGCCAAAATATCACCTTGAGTATATTTCACATGAATTTGGAAAACATTTCAGGAATAAATTTTGATGAATTGAAGACTAAAGACAAAAGACATCAGGAGCTGTGGGATAATATGAAGAACATAATTCATGAAGAGTAACAGGCTCACTGAAAAGGCAGGAAAGACACCAAAGATCAAAATGGATGTTAAAATATACTATGATACTTGCTTTTAGAGTAGGTGAGACACAAAAAAAGCTAACAGAAAATTTCAAAGGACAGCTCCTAGTAAAATAAAATGAAATGTGCAAAGACCTTTAGAAAGCCCCAAAGTAAGAATAAGCTAAGTATATCTTAAACTAAATGAACTGAAGAAAGACATTAGGCTTTGAGTTGCCATACTGAAGACTCTAGTGGGTATGCATGAGGCTGAAATCTGCAACTTCAGAAGTTCAAAATCACTATCCATTACTCAGGAGAAATATGGGGGTTTCAATTCCTGTACCTCTTTAAGTGACAGTCTTGGAAACTCACAGGGCAGTTTTCCCTGTGCTATAGGGTGGCTATGTAAGGATTTTTGGTATAGGAAAAATCCTGAATGCTTCAGCAAGCATCAAAACAATAAGGACAAAATATAGAGTTACTGTATCAAAAAAAAAAAGAGTCAACATTCCACCATTTCAAAAGGTAGCATGTGAGTCACAATCAGTGGTAAGGAAGAAAGAAGTTCAAGCTACATTGAAAGCATGACTTAAAAACAAGGCACCAGGAATTGATGGACCAGCAGAAGTGTTTCAACAACTGATGAAGCATTAGGATCACTCACTAGCCTAAGTTAGGAAATTTGGAAGACAGATACTTGACTGTCTTGGTGGAAGAGACCCATATTTATACTGATTCCAATGAAAATGCCCATTATAGAAAAATATTTCTGACATCACATGCAAGTAAAAATTTTGCTGAAGATCACCCAACCATAGTTGCAGCAATATATTGATAAGAAACTGCCTGGGGTTCAGACTGAATGCAGAAAAGAACATGGGAAAAAAGTGTATCATTACTGGTATCAGGAAGATCTTGATTTAAATCAGAGAATAACAGAAAGTTGCTGATTTGTGTTTCATTAAATATGCAAAGACATTCACACATGTGAGTCATAAAACATCATAGATAACTTCTAGAAGAATAGGATTCCAGAACACTTCATTGTTTCATCTGGGACTTGTACATCGATGATGAGGCATTTATGCAAACATAACAAAGGAATACTGCATGGTTTGAAATCTTCTCCCTAGAATTATTCGATCTGTATGCTGAGCAAATCATCAGACAAGCTGGATTATATGAAGAAAAATGTGCTATGAGGATCAAAGGAAGGTTTATTAACAACATGGAGTATGCAGAATATACCATCTTGTTTGCTGTGAGTGAGAAGAACTTTAAGTACTTGCTGATGAAGATCAAGAAATTCAGCCTTCAATATGGACTACAAATCATTGTCAAGAAAACAAACAAACAAACAAAAAACCCATTGTACCACTAAGGAACTTCATGATGTGTAAAGAAAAGATTGAAGTTGTCCAGTATTTTACCTTGCTTAAAACCACAATCAATGCTCACGGATCCGATAATCAAGAGATCACACGATACATTACATTGGGCAACTCTGGGACAAAAGACCTCTTTACAATATTGAAAAGCAAGGATGCTATTTTGAGGACTAAGGTGTTTCTGACGCTAGCCTCAGTATTTTCAGTGATCTCGTGGTAGAGCAAATGGGACCTTGAACAAGGAAGAATGAAGATGAATCGGTGCATTTGAATTATAGTGCTGGTGAAGAATGTGAAAAAGTATCATGGACTGCTAAAAGGGCAAACAGATCTGACTTGGAGAAATATAGCCAGAATGTTCCCTAGGGGTGAAAATGGCAAGAGTTTATCTCATGTACTTTGGACATGTTTTCAGCAGAGACCAGTAACTTGCTTTGCAAAACAGAGGGGCAGAGAAAAAGGGGAAGGCCGTTGACAAGAGGGATTAGCCCAGTGGCTGTACTCCATGGGTTCAAATATAAGAATGATTTGTGGGGACCTTCTAAGACTGGGCATTGTTTCCTATTGCTATACATAGTGTAGCGCGGAACTGCATTCTATTTAACAACATCGCACGTGCTAGACATTAATTAAAAGCTTTAATGTATTCAAGCAATCTTTATAAAATAGGCATTATTCTCATTTATATTTTTTTAGATGGGAAGATGAAGGCTCTAATAAAGTGATTTTTTTTAGATATCACTTGGTAACTGGTTGACCTTAAATTAAAACCCATTTAGTCTGTTTCCAGGTTTGTGCTTTAGGATATTGAGTTAGAAGGAACACTGGTTGGTGTAAGAAAATTTGTTAAAAAATAAATTATCAGGGGTTCAGGAGGGACAGGGTGGGGGAAGGGAAAATGAGGAGCTGATTCAAGAGCTCAATTAGAAAGAAAATATTTTTAAATGATGATGGCAACATACATACAAATGTGCTTGACACAATGGATGGATGTGTGGATTGTGATGAAAAGCTGTAAGAGCACCCAATAAATGATTTTTTTAAAAAAATTACTGTTAGGATGTTATGGACATAATGGTAAAACAGTCCATGGGGGTCTTTCATTTGTTATTACTTTCAGCAGAAAATACAATATAAAGAAAATTAATGGAGGAACAAATAAACAAGCTTAGAATCAAAAAAGAAAGCCAAGCTATTCTTTCTAGAAAATATAAAACTTCAGGCCTAAATTTGTCTATAAAAATTAAATATCTTAGTTTAGGGAAGTACAGCAAGATCAATATCCCCAGAAAACATTCTTCTAATAATCTATCCAAATTAAAATGAAAAATGTCCTTGCTTCTGCAGATGGCATAAATTGTAGCAGCTTATTCCTCAGGCTTAGTCTCTTCCAATGCTGTTAAATGAAGAGTGTGTTTCTGCCCTCGCTTCCTGTGGGTTACATAGACTCATTCTTTTGTCCATGAAATTCCACTTAAGTTTATTTTTCACAAGTCTTTGTGTTTCCAATCAAATGTCAATGCCATCAAGTTTATTATGACTCATAATGACCCCACAGGGTAGAATAGAACTCTATTCTCTCTTTGGACTTTTTCTCATTCCAAACCAATTCTTTGCCATCACTTTCATTCTGATCCATAGCAACTCATAGTGACCCTGCGGACAGGACAGGATTGTCCTGCGGGTGTCGGAGGCTAATTCTACAGGAGTAGAAAGCCTTGTCATTCTCCTGAGAGCGTTGGGTGCTTTTGAATGGCTGACGTCTAGTTAGCATTCTGACATGCTGTCACTGTGCCCAAGGGCTCGCCAGACCAAACAGTGCCCTTGGAACCAATTCCAACCCATAGCAGCCCTGTAGGACAGGGAAGAACCACCCCTGTGAGTTTCAATACTACAACTAGGAAGTCCTGTTGTTTTCCTTGCTAGCTTTGAACTCATGACTTTGTGGTTAGCAGCTCAATACAAAACCACTATGCCTGCCACCAGGGTCCCGAAAACTCCATTGAGACGGATAAGATGGAATCTAGACCAAATGCGGAGGCAATGTCACCGCCATGAACTCTATTTTGGGAAATTGTTCTGCAACTATTGTTCTGCATTGCTGGCAATTGTCTAAGTACAAGGTAATTCTTAATTGTATTTTCTGTTAGAAGAGACCACTGAATAATTCTCTACCCATAGTAAAAATGATAGCATCTGATTTTGAAATCTCTTCATTGAAGAATTATTTTACATAACATTTTGAAAATGGAAAAGCCTTTCCCACATGGATAAAAACTCAAGTACTTTCAGTACTGAGACAATTCAGTATGGCTTAAAAAGTTGAGTGCATTAAATATAAAGAGAATTCCTAAAGTTACCTAGATAAGTGCTTTTCAGAGTCAAAGACATAGCTCTACAAGGCTACAATTCAAGTAGTCTTGATTTAAGTGGGAAAACTTGGCAACTTCAATCTTTAATAAGAAGAAGAATTATGTTACTGGATAGGTGGATGTAGATATCAAAAGTAATACCACTTTTTGAAATTGATTCTCAAACTCACTCTGAATTCTTATCTGACTTATATATGTTTCTTTACATGACCTCATTTGTCTATATTTGTCTCTACTTATCTTTTTCTTCAATTTCATAAGAACATAATTCATACTGAATTTAAAATCTTCTTAACATTAGTCACATTGCTCATCCCAGCAGTCACACTTGGGAGAAAGATATGACACTCTAGTTCTATAAGCATGATGCCTTTGGAAATTCTATGTAGTAGTTCTATGCCCTGAATGGTCATGATGCATTAGAATTGAATTAATGTCTACAGATTTAGTTTTATTTCAGTAAGATTTTATGTAACCACTAACATCTTCAAATATCCTATTGCAAACCAATGAGCAGGCATAATTCAACTAAGAAGAAGTTAATTTTTTTTTCTAGAATCCCCTTGAATGCAATATGTTCTCCATGAAAAGGCCCCAACTGAGTTGTTCAGGGAACAACTTTCATCTCCCCAAAGTAGTTTCTTTCTTTTTATTTTTAAAATCATTTTATTGGGGGCTTGTATAGCTCTTATCACAATCCCTACGTACATCCATTGTGTCAAATCAAGATCATCAATTTCAAAGCACTGTCTTTTTACTTGAGCCCATGTTATAAACTCATTTTTCTCCACTCTTCTTCTCCACTCTTCTTCTTTCAAAACCCTTGATAATTTATAAATTATTATTTTTCATGTTTTACATTGTCTGATGTCTCTCTTCACCCACTTTTCTATTGTCATCCCCCCAGGTGGGAGTAATATGTAGATCATTTTGTTAGATTCCTCCTTTCTCCCCCCCACCTACCCCTTCGCCTCCTGGTATTGTTACACTCATTATTGGTTCTGATAGGCTTATCTGTCTTGGATTTTCTGTGTTTTCAGCTTTTATCAGTACCAGTGTAAATTCTATTGTCTAGACAAATTTGTAAGGTAGAATTGGGGTCATGATAGTGGAGAGGAAGAAGAATTAAAGAACTAGAGGAATATTATGTGCTTCATCAGTGTTCTAATGCACCCAGTCTGACTCTTCTCTTCCTCATGACCCTTCTGTAAGGGGATGTCGAATTGTTTACAGATGGACTTTGGGTCTCCACTCCGTACTCCCCCTAATTCACATTGATATGATTTTTTGTTCTGGATCTTTGATGACTGATGAGTGATCCCATTGGCAACTCATGATCACACAGGTTGGTTTGCTTTGTCCATGAGAACTCTGTTGCTTCTCAAATAGATAGTCACTTGTTTTTCTTCAAGACTTGAAGACTCCACATGCTATATCTATTGATAGCCAGGCACCATCAGCTTTCTTCACCACATTTGCTTATGCATCCATTTTGTCTTCGGCGATGATATTAGGAAGGCATCACAGAATGCCAGGTTGTTAGAGCAAAGTGTTCTTGTATTGAGGGAGTACTTGAGTAGAGGCCCAATATGTGTCTGCTTCCTTATAATGAATGCATGAAGCACATTGCCGCATGCGAAGAATTAGAGAAAATTATGCTAAGCAAAGTAAGTCAAGCACAAAAGAACAGTACAACATGAGTCTGTGGAGGTAAGCTTAAAAATACAAAAGGGGCACAGGGGAAAAGCTACTAGATGCATACAATCCTGGGGTGAGGTCCCAGTACTATGACAGGGCCCAAACCCAATCCAGGGATACATATGGCAGCTAAATAAGAAAGAAGTGGAATAGAAAAAAAAAAGGCACAGGTTGTGGGGAAGCAGGGCACTAACCACCTAAGGGGAGGGAGGGTTTTGCTTATATTTCCAAAGAAAAAGGGTGAGAGGGAATAGATTGCAACCCCTTACACCAAGATGTGAATGCAACATATGGACATGAAGCATAGAACCAATAGACAGGTCTGGGGTCCCAGTCCCAATACCAACTGTGTGGACACCCCATCCCCAAAAAATTAGATTCAGAGGACAATAATTAAGCTACAGATCATGGAAAGGGGAACACCCAGGAGCAAAGAAACAAGGAGAGACACATCCTGACCCATCCAGCCCCAAAGACGATATTCCTGCTCAGAGCAGCCATAGGGCAGAGGACTGTAGGGCAAGCCCTGCCATGAAACACGATGTCCTTGACCTACATCTAGGGCTAAGAGGGACAACACTGGAAACACAGTGCAGGAATTGTTTCCATCTGAGCCCACTTCACCAGGGAAAAACACTAAGGGCGTGCAACACAGCAGGACAGGGAGCAAGCAAAGCTAGTTCCTGGGAGATACCAAAAATAGACTTTGCCGGCAGAGTGTGGCAATCCATCAGACTCAACTGGAAAATACTCCTAAAGCTCAACAACAGAAATTGAACTACTTGAAGACTTTTTTTTTGTCGTTGGTTTGATTTTCTTTCATTGTTTTGTTTTGCTCTGTCTTGTTTTGGCGCTCATTATTGTCTCCACATGTTTATCTAGATAAGATAGGCCCAACAGTTTGGGGACAACATAGGAGAGGGAGAGTTGGGGGAAAGAAAGTGGGTGTTAACAAACCTAGAGACAAGGTAACAAGAGATATAAAATTGATTGTAAGGAGGGATCAAGCCTGCTAGGGCTTGATCAAGGGCAATATAACCTAAAGGTATTACTGAAACCCAAATCAAGGCTGAGCACGATAGTGGGACAAGAGGAAAGCAAAAGGAAATAGAGAAAAGAACTAGGAGGCAAAGGGCATTTATAGAGGTCTAAATGCAGCCATGCACATACATAAATATATTTATTTATAAGGATAGGGATAGCAGATCTATGTACATATATTTATATGTTAAGTATTAATCCTTTATTTCTTGATCCAAGAGTGATTGTTGCTATTGTGAGGTGCTGTTGAGATGGCTCCAACACTGTTGCAACCATGGTGCCATGTGTTTTTTTTTTTCCCATTGTTCCTGTTACTTTCTATATTCGACTCGAGTGTCATAATCCAAATGCACAGATTGGTCCTCAATGTTTTATGCATTGCCCAACTTTTACATGTATATGAGGTGACTGAAAATTCTATGGAATGAGTCAGGCCACCTTAGTCCTCAAAGTAATATCCTTGCTTTTCAACTGTTTAAAGAGGTCCTATGTAGCTTTACCACGTGCATGTGTGGTGTGATCTCAAACAGTTAGTAGGAAATGTCTGTCATGTAAAAATGACAAATCTTTCCTCTTTGAATAAAAAATATTCTGATCCTTAAAAAGACAAAAACAAACCTTACTTGGGTTTATGTGAGTTTGAAAAAATTATTACTATCCATATTTAGTGACTTTCCTACAACCTTCCCTGGTGCATTTAGGAGACTATTTCTTTAACCTAGTCTAAAGAAAAAAATCCCAAAGATGATAATGAGAGAAGCAATATAATTGATGTGATATTTAGGTAGGTATTGAGGATGGAAGACTTATGCCATCAAAAAGAACTACTATACAGAAGGGTAAACAATATTCTGAGATCAAAAACTTGGGAACTGCCCACTAGAAAGAATGAGCAAACTCACCTTTCCAACACGGTCACTGAAGACTAATGTGTGCATAAGCAAAGGTGGTGAAGAAAGCTGATGGTACCCAGCTATCAAAAGACATAAGGTTTGCGGTCTCAAAGGCTTGAAAGTAAAGAAGCGGCCATCCAGCTCAGAAGCAACAAAGCTCACCTGGCTGAAGCACACCAGTCTGTGTGACCACAAGGTGTCGAAGGGAATCTGGTATCATGCATCAAAGAACTAAAATTACATCATTATAGATGAAGGGGAATACAGATTGGGGACCCAAAGCTAATCAATAGGTGAAGGCACATTCCCTTACAGAGGGGTTGGAGGGAGGAGATAGCCAGTCAAGATACAGCGTAGTAAAAATAAAATATACAACATTCCTCTAGTTATCAAATGCTTCCTTCCACCCACTATCATGATCCCAATTCTACCTGACAAATCCAGCTAGCTCGGGGGATATACACTTGAGTTGGAAACATGGGGAATTTAGGATAGATGATCCCTTGAGGACTAGTGGTGGGAGTGGTGATACCGGGATGGTGGAGGGATGGTGGAATAGAAAGGGGGAACCAATTATAAGGATCTATATATAACCTCTTCTGTGGGGTACAGACAATGGGGAAGTGAGTGAGGGGACACATTAGACAGTGTACGATATGAAAAAGTAATAACAATTTGTAAATTATTAAGGGTTCATAGGGGAATGGGTGTGGGATGGAGGGAAAATATGGAGAGCTGTTACTGGGGGCCTAAGTGGAGGGAGGATGCTTTGAGGGTGATGATGACAAGTGTGCAAATGTGGTCTGCATACAATTGATTTTGATAGGAGCTGTATGAGTCCCCAATAAAAAGATTTATAAAAACAAACAAACAGGGCTGAGCCCTGGTGGCATAGGGGTTGTGTACAGGTCTGGCCCACAGGGTTGGTGGTTCAAATCCAGCAGCAAGGCTGGGCTTCCTACTCCCACCAGGGGGCAGTGATGCACACACACACACACAAAACAATCCAAGCAAAGAATGAGCAAACTATCAAAAATGTGAAAGTTATTAGTTGAATGTCACTTTCTTTTGACTCTCTGAATATGTGCAACTTTGCAATTTGTTTATGAGGTAACAGATTGAACAGAGATCCTCAGTGCTACATATTAAAATATGACATTTTAATATGCTTACATTTAGTTTACATTTCAGTTGTAAGAGTTCCAGAGGTGACCTAATGACCCAGGCATCTTCTTCACTTTCTTGAGTCTTATATGCCCTACCCATCTTGGCCACCTGAGCAGCCATCTGGGCAGACTGTCCTTCCTGTCTGCTCCCCTAACAGCAGGGTATGTTCCAAAAGCAAGTATCCTTGAATCATCAAACTGGTAACTATTCAACTGTTTATCCAATATCCTTTCTTTCCAAGAGAAAGTTACACATTTTGTGTATATAACTTCACCACAACTTAAACACATTTGAGCGTTTTCCTATAATTTTCCTCTCGGCTTAATGCCTATTTCCCACAAAGAACTAAAATTTCCATGCCTCCAACTTAACTAGTTCAGCAAAATTAGCCGGGGGTAATGTTGTATTAGAAAATGTACACCAAAAAATTTACACAATCTAATTTTGACAAAAGCAAAACGTAGTTTCAATCCTAGTAAATAAAGCTGAAAATCCTATAGGTTCTAAATACTCCTTAATTGTTCAGGACTTTTCCACAGTAGCTGATTCGATATATTTAAATAGAGCTTCTGTGGATATTCAACTAGATTAATCTAAAATCCAAAAGTACTAAAGAAAAAAGTACTAAAATAAAATATAACATCACTGCATTCACATTAACTTTTTTTATTAATAACTGTTTTACTGAAATATAATTTACATATCATTCAATTCAATAGTTCATTCATATTAAGAGTTGCATATTTACCACCATAATCAATTCTGACATTTTTTTCTTTCTTGTACCCATTGTTATTAGTTCCCCATTTCCCCTTTAACCTCCCCTGCCATACTCCTAAGAAACCTTTAATCTAGTTAGTTACAGTCTCCACAAATTTATATATCCTGGATTTCATGTAAAGAAAAACATACAAGGAGAAAACAAAACTAAACTAATAATAACTACAAAGTAAAAATAGAGAAGAACCTAAATAAAAATGAAAGCAGAAGAGATTAAAAACTAGAAAAAAATTTAAATGGGTCAAAAGGGAAATAAAATGATAAGGAGTTAAATTTTAACATCTCTGCCTCTGCAATCACCCACTCTTCAATGCACTCTGCATGATAACAAGGTTATTCACATGCTTAGTCTATGATTAGAGACCATTCACTAAAAGTTTAACCCACATATATTTTCTTTTCACTGGTTTGCTTTTTAAAAAATGGAAATAACTTTAAAATGGGTCAAAAGAAAGATCAAATGATATTACATTCTAACCTAACCACAGCTGAAATAATCATCTTTACAAGGCTCTCTGTCTGGTAATAACTTTATTCACATCCCTTGTCTGTGGTCAGAGGGAATTCATCAAAGGCTTAATCCATGTGTGGACCTAGCAAAGGGATTTTAGGCTTCTACTGTCATCCAAAGCCTTCTGAAAACTGGTTGTTCATAATTCAGGCTCAAAAATAATTCTCTCCTTTGGATTTGGATTTTATTATTTATAAGCTTCGATTACGTCTTCAATGTGAAATTATCTGATAGTTCACTTAGACTTGTTTGTTCACAAGCCTTTAGCAACCCAGACTCTCCTGGTACCATAAAAATTCTTCAACACTTTACTCTAGCAGCCATATCTTCAGTAATCTTTTCACTAGAAAAAGCCTCAAGCATGGTCATATCAGAGGAAATAATTTGTTAACTTACTTATTATTATATTTAAGCAAAAAAGATACAATACAGCAGAAAAACAAAACAAAATATTGCAATAAAAAGTGAAGAGTAACCACGAAAGAGATAAGTGGAACCAAATAAATTAATTCCCTGAGGAGAAGATACCAGGGCAAAAGTGAGTGATCTAGGAGAAGTACTGCACCACAGCTGATAGCAAAATATCATAATGCTTTGGAACACAGGGTTTAGGCTGTGACAGAACTACCAAATATTATATCCTAAAGTAAAAGAACATGTTGAGGTTCTTTCAGCAAATTGACTACTAAAATGCTCATATTATTATGGCAACAAGCTTTTCAGGTTTGATAAAACAATTCCTTTGCTGTCTTTGCCTGAGACTATGGACATCAGATGTAGAACTCCACACAGAGGAGATTTTAAGCCCGATTCGCCCAGCCTGTTGTGCATTTGCACAGGTGGCCATTTTCAGCCATGCTTTGCTCCTGGATTCCTCCAGGCACTCTTATCTTAGGAGGAAAATGGGAATGTAACACTGTTCCCATAAAATATATTGGATCAAAGAAAAAATTCAAAACATACATGTGGAAAATCATGCAGACCACATTCTAAAGTAAAACAGGATATCACAGGCTTTATAGGCCACACTCACCCCTCTCCTCCCTCACTCCACTGAGAAGTCAGACATTGGGGACTACAGAGGGAACTTACAATATGGGAGAAGAGTACATTTGGGGAGTTTTCAATAAAATGAATCTTTCCATCAGAAACCACCTCAAATCTAAAAACTTCAAAAAAATTAAACTCCAAACAAATGTTCAGAATTAACAGTTCCTCCCTCTACAGCTTACAATGTGCTTTTCTCTAACAGCATTGAGAATTTATTCAGTTCAGCCACATAGTAGAGACACAAGTTCAACTTCTATGCATTTTTGTATTCCCTATTTATTCCACTCATCTGAATATCTACTTTGCATATATTAGGCTTCTACCAGTGATATATTCTATTCTGCTCTAAATATCCTCATCTTTGATGGTGCTTTCCCAGAGAAGTGCTATCTTTAGACAGTCTGCTTGACAGAGTGTGATGCTTCCAATATGAACAACCATCATGAAAGTGTTTCTGGGGGTAAATTTTATTGTCAAGTACAATGGTTCTCCACCTGTGGGTTGTGACTCCTTTGGGGGTCAAGTAACTCTTTCACAGGGATCACTGATTCATAATAGTAGCAAAATTAATGTTAGAAAGTAACAATGAAAACAATGTTATGGTTGGGGGGAGGGGGGTTACCACAACAGCAAGAACTGTATTAAAGGGTTGTGGCATTAGGAAGTTTGAGAACTACTGGTCAAGCAGATTTAAAAAATGGGGCATCTGGAGAGTCACGATGCACATCAGCAAAATAAATGCCATAAGAAGACATGCAGGAACCCTGGTGGTTAAGTGGTTACAAATTGGCCTGCTAAAACTGAAGCATAGCAGTATAAAACAACATCCATTACATGGGAGAAACATTCGTTTTTCTGCTCATAAAGTATTATAAACTCAGAAACCCATAGTCTACCTCTCCTTGTGGGGTTCCTGTGAGTTGGAGTAAATGCAATGGTAGTGAGTTTTGCTTTTTCTTTTCTTCCTAAGAATAACTTCAAGGAAAAGCCCATTTCAATCCAGTTTAGCCTAATATTTCCTATTAAGTTGAGTAGTAAGCAGTGTTGATTTTAATCATGTCTAGTGGCATACTCTGTAATTATTGCTATCTTCACTTCGCTGTGCAAATACGGATGTTGGACCAACAACATTGAAGTGACTTGGAAACATTTCAGAAATACAGTATCTCCAGCCACATTCCGACATTCATAACCAGAGACCGTGCTTCCAATGAGGTCTCTGTGTGACTCAAACCTCCACCAAAGTATGTAGAAGACATCTGCGGTCACCAGTGTAATATAAAGGGCTTCGAATGAGTTATTTTCTTGATGGGAACTTATATCTTATAGAAATGATATTGGGTGGCAGGGCGTTGTCCTATAGAGTTTCCTAGGCTGTAGTCACTTCCGAGATTCTCATCCCGTAGAGCGGCCGGATGGGTTTGAGTTGTCAACTGGCTCATAGCCAAGGGCCAAACAACTATGCCAACAAAACTCCTTTTTAGGGAAGTATCAAATTTCACCCAGTACGGTCAGGTTGAATCTAATAGCACCCCTATTTCCAAGATGATATATCTTTATGACTGCAGACTGCTTCATTCTATCCCCCTACCGTCCCCACCCCAGCCCCGCAAGGAGAGATTGGTGGATTTGAACCACCTTTGAGGTTAGTAGACCAACACTTAAGAAACAGAAAGTCACAAATGCTCCAGTTATGTTTGATGTCTGCTTTTCTTCTGCAATAGTAAAGCAGAAAACAGAAAGGGATTTAGATTTCATGCCTGGAATGCTAAGAGTCCAGAGGGCCATGCATTTTAAGCCACAAAAAAATAACCTAACATTTAATAACATTTTAGCTTCAATTTGTCTTAGGCATGAAACTTTCTGTTGAAGAACTAAAAAAGCAAAAACATTTCATTAGTAAACAAAACTCCTTCCTACATTTTGTGTTTTCACTATATTGATGAACTAGTAATCTTAACAGCTTTATTCATAAATTGTTCTCTCTTCCATGCACCTAACAAGGACAGTAATGCAGGTCATAACTGCATCAGTATGAATGCTGTTATTTTGAATTCTTGAAATCCACTATGACAGAACATATACACTATATGAGAGGAAGGATTTCCTATTTTACAAGCTATATATAGTTCCCTGTCTATCTTCAATATATGCAAAGTTGGGGAAAATACATATATCTTTGAATGTCACTTGTCTCTCTGTAAACATAAATGCTTTAAATGATCAAAGAAAATTATATTTTCATAAGATTATAAATAAATAAAAATTCTAAAAACTCTATGCTCATCACTTTATACAAAAAATATATGCTTAATTTTCTCTATGTAATCTCCCTCCTGTTATATAAATGTATGTTATACATTATATATAGAGATATGCAAAAACAAACCCACTGCCATCAAGTCAACTAAAAGGCCTAAAAGGCTCTATGTGAGAGAGGAGAATTGCCCCCCAGGGTTATAGGACAGACAGTCGCATGTTTCCACACACAGTTTCTGAACCTCTGGTCTTTTAGTTGGCAGCCAAAGGCTTAATCCATGAGACCACTATAAGCACATCATACATATGTACAGAACACCTACTTATTTGTATATAGGCACACACATAATATGTGCATATATACCACTTTTAAGTGCTCAAAAAAATTGTCCTTTCACATCCCTTCTCTTTAAATCTCAGTATTTCCTTAGAAGTAGAAAAGACACTGAGTAGTTTTTTATTAGGATGGACCAGAGGCCTGGCAGGATTAAGGGACTTGCTAGGGAATATGCAACGTCTCACAAGAAAAGTCAGGGTAAGAACTTGAGTCTTATTTTCCTTTGCTATTCCACTCCTTTGCTAAACTTATCTTTGCATAAAACTTATTCTTTTAGAAGTTTGGATACAGAAATATGGGAGTTTATGTGTTTTTAAAGTAACTTATCTAGTACCCTTAACTGCCTTAATCATAAATTGTCCACCTAACAAGGACGGTAATGCAGGTCATGACTGCAGCAGTATGAACGATGGTTTTTTTTAAAAAAATTCTTTAAATCCGCACTATATGAGACGTTTTTCTGTTTTACAAGCTATCGACAGTTCCCTATCTATGTTCACTACATGTAAAGTGGTGGGAAATGCTATTAAGTGTTTTCAGTATCTTTACATAGAACAGGACAATATTTTAATCTAAATTTATAATCTTGTTATATTATTTTTATAAAGTGCACTTGAGTGGTACATACTGTTCACCTGACATTTCACCATACCTTAATGAGACAGTACACTGAATATCTAGTCTTTTTACTGTGGATTTCTCTCCATTTTATGCTCCCTAAAAGTCCGTTTGTGGTAATTCCACAATTTATGATAAATCCTCTGGGTATAAATTAATAAAATTGCATTTCTTCTTACTTATATCTCCTGTTTCCAGAATATTTTTATTAAGAAATACATAGTAATTTGCTAGGTTTATTTCACTAGCAGTTTGAAGCCTTCATCCCCAATTACCACATAAGTGAAGGCTAAACAAACAAATCTTTTCAGGACCATTTTAGACTTTTGATGCATTTTTGTATCAGATAAGAGAAGTAACATTTTGGAGATGGAATATCACCTACAAAATCTTTTATGTAATGAAATAATGAGATTCAAACTTTTATTACCAACATGATATACATAATATCAAGAGATTCAACCACTACTATTTTGTCTGCAATGTGTGATCAGTTTATTTCTGTCAAATGTCACAGACTGTCAAAATAAAGCTTGCATTGTGTCTGTTGTTATAAACAATTAGAATTACAGATGTCATAACTAGAAAATAATAAAGCATTAGCTGACCTGACTCCAAGCAGGACTTATTGGAATAGTAATAAGACCTTAAATAACACATGAGAAGCTGGGGGCAAAGAGACACAAGGGTGGCAAAAGAGAGAACGGAAATGATTTCAAAGCTTTTGTTAAAGAAGGATTTGCAGGGTTTGGGGAGCATTTTTCTTTTCTGATACTCCCCCAGATGATCCGTCTTCATGTGTGAGAAGAGTAAGTATCAGAATAAAACATTGCTGGTGTTTTGAAGGTTCAAGGTAAGGTGACACATCACTGGCACAATTCCTATTCTCTAAAGTAAAGAAAGAAGAAGATGATCTTTGCAGCCTCCTTTTGGAAGAAAGGCCTGATAACCTATTTCTGAAACATCAAACATGAAAACTCCATGAAAAATCAGACATGAAAACTCCATGAAAACCGTCCTACTCTGACCTGCTTTGCTGGCTATGAGTCAAAATTATTTCAGTGGCAAGTAGCAATTAGAGGTACTTTTCATTTCTAGAATATTGCCTGTGATTTAAGAGACATCTTATATTTTTTTCTCTTTTGGGGTATTCTAAGTTGTGGATAGGAAAAGATAAAGTAAACTTCTTAGAAGCAAGTAATTTCACCTGAGCTGCAGCCAGTCAACTGAATGACTAAACTTCGTCTATTACACTTATTATAAAAAAGGCAATTAATTTATTTTAATTTTTCAAAGATCATTTTACCTGGGACTCCTACAGCTCTTATAAAAATCCATACATCAATTTTATCAAGCATATTTGTACATCTGTTGCCATCATTATTTTCTAAATATTTACTTTCTATTTGAGCCCTTGGTATCAGTTCGACTTCTCCCCCCCACCCCCCACTCCCCTCTCAGGATTCCTTGATAAATTATAAATCATATTATTTTCACATACACTGAACCCTGTCTCTCTTCACCCACATTTCTGTTGTTCTTCCCCTGTGAGAGAAGGTGAGTGTTAGGCATCCATCATTGAAATTGATTCCACTTCCTCTTCTCCTTCTCCCACTTTTCCCCTGCCTTTGTGGTATTGCTCCTCGCCTCCCCCCCCCCATTTCTGTTCCTGAGGGGTATATGTAACTTAGATTCCATGTCTTGTGAGGTCTTATTTGTATTACAGTTGAGGAAACCTCAAAGAACCAGGGCAATATTGTGTTTCCTCAGTGCTATACTGCATCCTGGTAGACACATCTTTTCCTTGCAACCCTATTGTGAGGGGATGTCCTATTGTCTGCAGATGGGATTGGGTTCTCTGCTCTGACCAAAAGGCAATGTCTGGGATTTTGGTCCATGCAGCAACAATGTGGAAGATATATTTGCCATATAATAAACTACCAAACCAAGAGATCACTCTGATAAGTTTTAAAGGAATAACCTCTTAACCTCTTGTGTGAAATTTTTTATTATGTTCAGCTTGTTTCACTATGGTGGCTTTTATGTTGCTGTGATGTCATCTTTATAATATGTAGGAATCAGCAGAGCTTCCCGAAAAGGCAGACTGAAAGAAGGAACTGATTGATGATGTACTTTAAAAATTAAACAAACAAACAGAAATCTCTGACTTTATGAATAAACACAAAACAAAAACTCCTCATTGCCATTGAACTAATGCCAACTCGTGTGATCCCAGAGGGCAGGGTGGGACTGCCACTGTGAGTTTTTGAGACTTCAATTTTTCTTGGGTGTGGAAAATCCAGTCTTTCTTCTTTGCATTGCTGGGTGACTTCAAACCGCTGCCCTTACAGTGAGCAGTCCAACTTGTAAGCACCTGGACCTTGGAAAATTATTTGTTAAAACGCCAGATGATGAGCCCCTCTGTTAGAACAGCACTAGAAATCCAAATGCGGAAAAGTGGAGGAATCAATCTAAGTGACACATATTGGGGCAAAGGCTTCAAAACCATCATTTGCTGATGTGGTATGGCTTAAAAGGCAAGAAACAGCAACAAAAATTTATAAATTATTGGACCATGGAATGGATATTAACTATACATAGTGAAAGATTGGAAATAAAAACTGTACTGAAACACAGAAAGATTATTATCCGAGGCACTAGTATGCTGAAGCAAATTGGTATAGGTAATTGTGAATTGGAAAAATCATATGGCCTACTGTGACTAGAACGACAAATTGAAGATACATGGCATCATATTCATTGTCAAAAAGGAACATTTGAAGATGTTCCAGGATGTCTAAGACAGAATAAATTCATACACCTTGAAGAAGTTTATGGGATTATTATTCGATTTCAGTACATCAATCAATAATGCCAGAGATAGAGAAAGTGAAAGCTTTCACCAATTTCAGCAGCTGCACATTGATCAACCAGTAACAAACATGTACTTATAATTACTAGTGACTGGAGAATGATGAGCCATTCTACTCAAATAAAGTTAGTCTCGGAAAACCACAGGGTCAGTTCCACATTGTCCGATAGGACCACCTTGAATTGGCTCAATGGTGTTGAGGCAGTCAGTTTTTGTTTGTTTGGGAAGTGAAAGTTGGTAACAAAGAAAAATCATCAGTATTCAGGAAATATAGTCATGGTGATAAAAAACATGATAATATTTTGCTTGATTAATGACTTATTTATTGTAAATACATTTTGTGAACCAAGTAAATGACAATTATACATGTGGTCCTCAAAGTATCAAATCAAGTGTGCAGAGTTGATGGATAAGTTCAATATCATCAGTCAGAACAGTCATGTGTTGATTGTAGAACAGACCATTAATGGCACCTATGAAATCCATGTTGAAGCTGAGGAAAATGAAAACAATACCTAACAGCTGAAACTCTACCCTGACACATCATACCTAAATTTAGAAATATCTTAAGAATAGATTTGATCATTGAACACTACAGAAAAGCTGCGGGATGAATTAAGAGTTCACATCAGAATATCATACATGAAGAAAGCAGAAGGTCACTATGAAAACAATACAGAAAGAAAAAACCAAAATGAGTGTCATGAAAGAATCTGAAATTTGCTTTCAACATTAGTGAATCTAAACGGATGATTTTAAAGGGTGGCTTTAGAAGACCTTTATTATGAGTATATTGAAATGCAAAAACCTAGAGTTAAAAAGCAAATTGGAAGAACAAACCCAGAATTTCTCAAGCTGAAAGAACTGAGGGAATAACAAAGCCTTAATTTGCAAAACTGGAAGTTCTATGGAAAAAATACTAAATGATAGAGGGATTTTGAAAAGAAAATGTAAGACACAGAATCTCTTCATCACAAAGAATTGATGTTCAGCCACGCCAGGAGGTTGAATATAATCAAGTATTAATGAGACCAATAGTTTGGTGAAAGGCATTGACAAAAAAATAATAAAAGCTTCCAGGAATTGATGAGAAAATTCAGAATAAATATATGTATTAAAAATATAATCTGTAAGAGAATTCCTAGTCAACCATCATCTGGAAGAGATTCATAGTGATGATCAGTCCCCCCCAATAAAAGGTGATTAAACAAATTGTGGATTTGGGGAGGGGGGTTAATAATAACACCAATAATAACACACACATCAAACAAACAAACAGACTGTCACTGAGTAGATGCTGTCGCACAGCAATCCTATAGGACAAGGTTGAACTGCCCCTCTGAATTTCTCAGACTCTAATTCTTTAAGAGACCAGAAAGTTGTGTCTGTCGATCTCAGAGCAGGTGGTGGTTTTAAACTGTTGATCCTGCAGTTAGTAACTCAATTCTTAACTACTAAGCCACCTGGGAACCTATTAAATGCAAGTAAAATTTTACTGAAGGAAAAGTTAAAAGTATTGCTGCAATATATTTTCGCGGAACTGACAAATTTAAGTTGGATTCAAAAAGTGTAGAATGAGGGATCTCATCACTGATATCAGATGGACCTTGGGTGAAGGCAAAGATGGATAATTACTATGCTTTATTAACTATGCAAAGAATTTCACTGTGTGGATCATAAAAATTTAGCATCCCAGAACAGGTAATTGTGCTCTTGGGGAACCTGTCCAGAAAGCAAGAGGCAGTCTTTCAAGTAGCAAGAGGAGCATTAGGTGGTTTATGTCTGCATAGCAACATCAGGATTGGAAGAAGAATCAATATCTGTCTCCAATATGCAGGAGACAATCAGAAAGCACAGAAACTCAAAGTGAAGAGGACTTGAAACACTCAAGGAGATGAAAGACTACAGGCTTCAATTGATTATATTTCAACATAAAGAAAGCAAACTTATTCACAAGTGGATCAGTAAGCAGCAACATATTAAGTGAATAAAAGATCAAAGTTGTCTTCAAGGATTTCATTCCACTTATAGCCACAGTTAGGACTCAGGGTAGGAGCAGTCAAGAAATAAGATGCACATGTGAAAGTTGGACAATGAATCAGATGTGGAAGATAATTGATATATTTGGAATCTGGTATTGGTGAAAAATCTTGATTCTACCATGGGGTATCGGAAGGATGAACACACATATTCCTAAGTGTTAAAAAAAGATGTTAAGTTGGAAGGATTGTCCTTAGCATAAAGGAAGGTCTTCTCTTCCACAAATATAAAAGGACAGAGGAAAGAATGAGTACAGAAGTTGTGTGAGACACATAAAAGGTCATTGTATCCCCCATTGTGGTCTTGCCTTTCTCCATGATTACAAGGAAAGAACAGCTACTCAGAATGTATTGTCTTAGAAATACACCCTTATTTCTCCTTATAAGTAAGAATGGTGATACTTTGTCTCATTTACTTTATACATATTATCAGAAGGCACCAATCATTGAAGAAGGACACCATGCTTGGTAATGAAGATAGTCAGACAAAAAGATAAAGACTCACAAGGAGTTATACTGACACAAAACATAAGGTTGCTATGATTTGGATCAGCATTTAAAACAATTCTCAAAACAACAACATTTCATTGAGTCCACATAGCCTACTTCATCAAGCATCACTATATCACTGGATATTTAATTGTAATATTTAAATGTTCACACATTTTTGGCTTTAAAATAATCTAAGAATTTTTGCCAAAAAAAGGAGATAAGGCATTCAGAAATACTGGGATCCCCCCAGCAATTATTTGAAACTACACTGTCTTAACTAATGTTTTATAATTTATCTCCAGATTGTAATATCCATTCCAATATTCATTGCAATGGTTCCAGAGAACTTGAAGATTAAAGGGCTTATAAAGAAGGTTACAAGTTGAGATGCCAGTAAGAAATGCTCGGACGTTTGTCATGTCATGCTACAAAGTTCTTTCAGGTCTGCTAACAACTGCATACTATGCTTTGCTATAATTTCGACCTACAAGCCATTCAGCTTAAGCTTCATAAGTCTGCAACTCCAACTCTCTGCAGGAAGACCCAAGCACACTCCAGGAAGCCTCAGTCCAAAAGCACTAAGCTCCACTTTTCTGAGTCAGCAAGACCAACTTCCCCATTAAGGGAAGGCCCCTCTTAAGACCCCAAAGGTCTGAGGCAAGCCAGACTTTTGCATAAAAGCACTTGACGGGAAGAGCATCATTCTGTCCCATGCTATGTGTTTGGTTCTGTTGATGCTCCCCTGACGGTACAAGTTGTCTTCCAGGTCCAGGAGGTACACCGTGCAGGGATCTCAGGTCCAGAGGTCATGCTTCACGACTGGGCCTTGGTGGCAATGAGGTCCTTCCTCCCACTTCTCACATAGCAGCGTGGGCGCTCCAGCAAATCGTGTTCACAGTTTCTCACAGTATCTATTAGCATCCTCTTAGTATCTTCTCTCCTATCCCTACCAGATCATTGGAGGGCATTTGGTTGGAGTTAGAGACTTTGCCTAAAAGAGCTGTATTATATAATCGCATTGCTCCTGTACCATGTCCCTAAGTAACAGAGAGTCATGTTGTCAACGCATACTTAATATGCTGAGAGACTCAAAATTGTCTTTCCTATTTTCAGAGACTTACACTTAGCCGTAGGACATTCTATTCTAAAACTATAATGATTTTCCAGATACTGACCATGATGATGCCTACTGGGCTGGGTTAAGGTATGTTTACCACAACAAAGTAAAGGAAAGATAAAACTGACAATGGGAAATAGACAGTGGCCCACGAGTCAATTACAGAATAAGACAGAAATGTGAGGATTCCCCAGCCCCAAGAAATGTGTTACTGGATCTCTTATAGTCCCTATTCAGCCCTTCACTATGTCCACATACCAAAAAAAAAAAAAAAAACCCTCAGAGTAGCTCACATGTCCTTGTAATCTCTGAGAAAGCAGAGGTGAGGATACTGTTAAGTTCCATTTGCCATGTAGCTTCTTCCAAATCATCACCAATTGTACATTTTCTTACCCAATGTTTCATCATCTATTTCTGAAGACCCTATTAACTGAATATTTCAAAAAAGGAAATATAAAACAGCATAAACACAATCAGAAATGAAAGGAGCATAAATTACTAACCCCTGTGCAAGAAATTACCAGCAGCAGCATAGATTAATGTCATCTTAGCCCTTCAAAATATTTAATAAAAACAATTTCAATGAGCAAAAAGCCTTGAATTATCTTTTATAATCCTAGTGCCAGAATGTAGAAAATGATATATGTCCCCACTAAACATTCAACAAATACCCAAGAGTTCACGATCACACATATTTAGTATAGGAGATTTCCAAAGCACATATTTTACATTCAATAGCACCTTGTTTTCAAAATATTCTTCATATATGAAGGGTACCACTCCAAAGGAGGCTATTTAAATTTATTTTTATAAAAGAAACTTACTACCTTCAAAATACTGCCCATTATACTTGTCGTTTGTCAAATCTGTAATTCCATACTTGGAAACATTTTTCAAATTCATCTGTTTGGGTAGCTAACAGCACTTCATTCATTTGTTGTCACCTCTTTTACATCGCCCTTTCATGTCTTACTTCACTCACAGAAACAAAAAGAAGTCTCATGGAATGAAGTCAGAAGCTTGGTGCATTGGACAAGAGAGAGGTATGCTGTGTTTTGCCAAAAATTCCACCGAGCAGAGCTTCCCCCCCTTTTTTTTGGGGGGGGGGGTGTATCTCCTAATGTTCATGCGTATGGGATCACTGTTCTACTTACTACTGTTGGGATTTCTATATTTGATTAGAATTTTTCCAGCTTGAAACAAACAAATTAACTTCTTCTTGACTCAATTTCATCATCTGTACAAATGAATTAATATTTAACACGATAGCTGTGAGATTTAAATGACATTGCATATTCATGATGCACTGAAATGTCAAGAGCTTTGAATGGTAGATGTTCTTTTCTATGCCTGAACAGCAGTGTGTATGGAACCCTTTAGAGATCCAGTAAATGTTCATTGTCACATGTCATGCTTCTAATTTATTGGCTCTTAATTCTAAGGTTATTCCTTTTGTTTCATTTTAAGCTTGTGGCTGTCCTTTTTGTTTGCATGTTTTCTTTGTTTTAGCATGATGCTTTTTCTGTATATGCACTTTGTTCTCATAGAAAAATGACAAAGAGAAAGAGAATAAAGTTTGCTCCTGGGCTCCATTTGTGGTTTAGCAGCTTTCTTTTTAGAACCCTAATTTTCTAATGCAAAGTAAAGAAGGAGTTCAAAAACATAGTATTACACAAAGGTGGACTATAAATGGATAATTGCCCTGGCTGTTTATAAGCAGCTTGTAACAACAGGATAGCTTATTTTTTAATTCCTTTCAACTTGTGGTTCATTATGGCTTCACCAATCTTTCCCAAATGCAACATTTCCATCATGACCTGTGGCTTTGTGTCCTTCTGAAATATAAAATTTTTAAGTTTGGTTTAATCATACTTACATTATTTGTGATAACTACATACCAAGGATATAATTGGTTCTAAATTTATGTCCTGAGATCATAAATTCCCTTGGATTTGGGAATCATATACATATGTAATGAACATGTTTATCTATTTTTCCCTTCTTCCCATCTCTGGTAACATTATGTAGAAAGAATAAGGGACAATGTACAACCAGTACAAATAGAGGCAAATGCATTTTATTTCTCTGCAATGTTAAAAACAGGCCAAACTTTGCTAGCTTTATCACATATGAATACAAATTGAGATTTTATTAATCGAACTGATGTCTGCTAGGAAATTCTTCATGTCAAATACTCTATTATGTGCACTTGGGGGTTTGAAATAAATGTGCCATGGATATTGTTGTTAGGGTACAATATCAACATACAAAAATCAGTTGGATTCCTTTAGACTAGCAAAAAGAACTCTGGAAGAGAAATTGGAAAACCAATATATATTACAACAGGTAATGAAAGGAAGAAACAATTTAGGAATAAACCTAATCAAAGATACAAAAGATTTATACAAAGAAAAATATAAAACACAACTGTAAGAAACAAACAAACAAAGGCCTACATAGATTTAAGAACATATTATGCTTGGAACAGAAAGACAACCTGGTGAGAGGGCAAGGGAGGGAGAGAAAAAAGAGGAGCTGATTCCGAAGAAATTGTTGTGGAAATCTTGATGGCAGCATATATCCAAGTGTGCTTAATACTATTGCATGATGGATTGTTGCAAGATTTGTAAGAGACACCCAATAAAATTATTAATTAAAATAAGAGAAATATGTGACATTGTGAAAATGTCATTAATACTCAAAATTATCTAATGGTCTGAAGAAATTCTCCTCCAAATTCAGTCATCATCTTTTCAAGTGATGGGGAAAAAAATCTCCAACCTCATCTGGAAACAGTATTATCTTTGATAAACAAATTGCTACTAAAGAAGAAAGCTTCACACTTCTCAATCTAAAAATCTATTATGCAGCCACCGTAACCAAAATAGTCTGATGTGGGTATAAGAGACAAACAACACAATGGAACAGAATTAATAAAATGGAAACAAATCCATCTATTTACTGATATCTGATCTTAACAAAGAACCTAAATCCATTAAATGGTGCTAAGAATACTAGTTATCCATTTGTGGGAAAAAATTAAGGTCTGTACCTCACATCATATACAAAACTTACTCAAGATGTATTAAGACTAAAAGGTAGACCTAATTAAAAAACTATGGCTAACATGAAACAAAACAAATAGAGGAACTTTAGAGGCCTTGATTTTTGGCACGAAGTCTTCCAACCATAATTTGTAGTGCACAAACCACACTAGATTCCTGGAACCTCAAAAATATTAAACACATATGTATGTCAAAAAGATAACCTAATGATTAGGAAAATGTTTTGGCAATGACATATTTTTCAAAAGACTAATATCTAAAATGCATAAAAAAGGCTTCAGCACTTCTACAACACAAACGATAAGCAATTTATAAAAGGCAGACACTTCAAAGCACATTCAGGTACATCAACAAACATATGAAGAAATTCTCATGATCATCAATCATCAGAGAGATGCAAATCAAAACTACAATGAGATATTATCTCACCTTGACAATAAGGACACTAATTAAAATGATGCAGCCTATAAACAACAAATATAAATAAGTTATGGGATATTAGAATACTTATATACTATCTGAGAGAATGTCGAATGGTACAATAATTAGGAAAAATGTGTGGTGCCTCCTTAGGAAGCTAGAAGCTGGGTAGCCATCATATATATATATATATATATCCATATTAATTGCAGCACTATTTCTAGTAACAAAAAGCTGAATCCAACCAAGTATTTATTGAATAAATTAAAAGGATAAACAAACTTTTATATACATACAATGGAATACTACTTGATAATAAAGAATTACTCCATAAAAACTAATAACAAGGAGAAATCTAGAAGACGGTATGCTAAGTGACATAAATCAATTACAAAAGGACAAATATTGAATGAATCATTCTTTGATGGAAAAATAGAGAGAAAATCACTACAGAATAATTCTGTATTAATGTGATATACAACAAGGATAGGTCATCACTACATGAATCAAGTAAAGGAAGATGTTGAGAGATGCCCAGAGTGAAAGGCAAAAATGATAAATACATAGAGAATCTTGCAATAATGGCACATCATCTGGGAAAGGATACATATCTAGAGAGAGCTAAGTTTAAAGGTGCTATGAATGGAAATGGGATTACAGCCACCAGAATACAGAGCTCTGAAGAGGATGTTTCTACATATATATTTATGTGCTGCAAATATGCCCAGGCATTTGTGTTTGTTGTTGCACCATTGAGTTTGTTCTGATCCACAGCAACCCCATGCACAACAGAAGGAAATATTGCTTAGTTCTATGTCATCTTCATATCTGTCCCTATACTTGAGTCTATGGTTACAGTTAAAGCATCAATCCATATAATTGAGGGCCTTCAGCTTTTTCATTGTCTCTCTACTTTACCAAGCAAAATGTCCTTCACCAGGGACTGATCTTTCCTGACAATATGTCCACAGCATGTAAGACAAAGTCTTGCCATCCTTGCTTCTAAGAAACACTCTGGTCTTACTTCTTCCAAGACAGATTGTCCTTTTAGCAGTTCATTGCTCTTCTTCAGCATGACCATTTAAATGCATCAATTCTTCTTCATTATTCCTTTTTTTGAATATGCAACTTTCACATGCATATGAAACAGAAAATATGGCTGGGTCAGGCAAACCTTAGACCTCAACATGATATCTTTGCTTTTCAATATGCTAAACAGGCTTGTGCAGCATATTTACCTAATGTATATAGTAGAGCACATAGGAAGAAATACTATGAAAAATTCTTAGCCAGAAGCAGACATCTTGGAGAATGGAGCTCTTGGGGAATTAGGACCATAGCCTGAGGAGAGATCTAGGCCAATTGGCCTAATAAATTCCACAAAGACATTGTAGACTTATCCAGTCATCTAAGACCCGTGGGCTTCTCCCCATCCAGAGCAAAGAAGAGCAAAGATTCTAAGAATTTCAAGGAAATCACTATTCTGAAGTACTTATGGATCAACTAAACCACAGTCCCTACAAGCTTGAGAGCAGAATTTATATAGGCTGGCTAATTACCAAAACTGACTGATCTAGTTGTGATCCAAATAGAAGGTCTGGGACAGAGTGAAAGAAACTTGTAGAACAAAATCATTTTTGATCCAAATAGAAGGTCTGGGACAGAGTGAGAACAACTTGTAGAACAAAATAATTTTTTAAAGAATTCCAGATTTATGGGTCTGATAGTAGTGAAATACCTGGCACTGTCACCCTTAGACACCCTCCAAACATGGAACTGAAGTGAGCACACCCCTAGAGTCACCTTTCAACCACTGGCAGTATCCTTTACTTTATAGATCTGTCAATAGTTTGGCTGAAATGCAGGTGGGCTCACTTGGAGAATATTTTAATTGTTTTCCAGTAACTGTGTAAATTACCTATATTTTTCTTTCTTACTTTATATGGAAACAAACTGTTACAGGACTGCAGTCAGTCTTCTCAATCCACGGTCAACTGGACGTTTCCAAGTTTCTAATCAACCTAAGAGACTAATCAAGTTTCTTCTACCTCTATATCAATTAAAAATAAATAGACTCCCTAGAAGAGTCTGAAGTTTTTAAATTTTTAGGATAAGCATTAGAGACATTGTTGGTTGGGTTTACTTCTCCTAGATATTTAAGATTCACAAATAAAACACTTCTGGATAAGTAAAGGGTTTCTTGGTGTTACTAAAGTAAAGCACAGTAGTTTACAAAATTTAGCATGGAGTTTCTGTCAGAATTAAGGTAAATGAAACTCTTCAAAATATTTATCATAACATCCACATTGATTTTGAACTTATTTCATTTAAAATGCAGCAGCATCTCTGATATACGTATCCTGGCCATTTGAAGCATTGATATGCCTGTGCTTTGAATTCAGATTTAAAAGAGCACTAAGAGGACAAATTTCATTAAAATAAAAGAGAATTACACCTTAATAGAATAAGAAAGCTGCTGTAAGTTTGATGGAAGAGAAAACTCCTACATCCAATTTATAATCTCTTCTAGCAGTGGTTCTCAACCTTCATAATGCCACAACCTTTTAATACAGTTCTCATGTTGTAGTGACCTCACAACCTTAAAATTATTTCCAGTGCTGCTTCATAACTGTAATTTTGCTGCTGTTATGAATCGGGTGACTATTGTGAAAGGGTTGTTCAACACCCAAAAGGGTCACAAACATAGGTTGAGAACTACTGTTTGGCAGTCAAGAGAACTTTGGGTACATCTTAAATTTATTAATGATCTTAGCATGAGAATTTGAAAAAGTATTCTTTTTTATCTTTAAAGTTCAGACAATTAATGCGAAAAACCCCACCTGTCCTTATCTCTCCCTTTTTCAAATTCTAGAGGTCTGTAAATTGGATAAAGTTACCCATTGTCATCTGGGCAGGTATAATTTTAGGATTAAAACTCTCCTGTGAACATTGTGCTAGCTGACACAGATTCTGGGTGATTCTTTCTGCCCTATGTCAGTATGTATATAGATGCCTTTTTACCAGCCTACTTTAATGCAAACCACTTGACATTTTTATCAACCTGTGGTCCCTTTTTATTGCTAAACTCCTAGAAGTTATACCACCAGTGTGTCAAATACCAGCAGTTCACAAAGATGGATAGGTTTCAGTGGATCTTGCAAACTAATAGACTAATATGAAAGGCCAACCAATCTCTCTCAAAATTTACCCAATAGAAACCTACTAGATCACAGCTCAGCTAGTTCACTGTGCTAGTCTGGGTAGACTAGAGGAACAAATTTCATAGACATGCAGATGTATAGAAGGAAAAGGTTTATATACAAGAGGAGCAGGACATTGAGAAAACATCCCAACCCAGTCCAGTTCAAAGTCCTAAGTCTGATATTAACCCATATGCCCAAAATCAGTCTATAAAATCTTCTGACTCACAAAGTCACAGGACAGTGGGTACAGAATCCCAGCGCTGGCAGGGGTCTCCACATGGCTCCTCATTTCCAGGGCTCAGGCTTCATCAACAGCATCCAGTGATGACAGAAACAACTCATCACTGGCAGGGGTCTCTATGTGGCCTTTCCACCTTCAGAGGTCTGGCTCCATCAGGGCCAAGCCGTGTGGCTTGTCTGGCTCCTCAGACATTGCCATCTTGTCTTGACCGTGATACATCATCTCTGAGACTCCCAAGAACTGGGGAGTTGGCTTCTCATCTCCATGAGGGAAATATCGCGAGATTTCCCAGATGTATCAGGAGAAAGCCATGCCCACACAGAAGTCTCATTGGCTACTGAATGGCTATCTCCAGATTAACAGGCTAGAATATACCCCTACATCTCAATCATGAAATTAACATAAGCACATGACTGCCACATTCACTTTGGACATATCATTAGGAAGAGTCAATCTTTGAAGAAGGGCATTATGTTTCATGGTAATAGGACAAAAGATGAGGAAGGCACTTTGTGAGATAGACTGGCACAATAGTCTTAACCATGGATTGAAATATACTGGTGATCATGATGGACATTACTTTGTTTTGTTGGTACAGATGTAAACTCAATGGAACCTAATGAAAGCCCAAAATAGATATTTAAAGCAAGATATGAACAAGCAAAAAAAAACACTAGGTGGGGAAAAGAAAATACTTCAGTTCTCTCAGTAATACTTAACTGTGGTGGAGGCAAGGACACTAAGGAAATGTGAAGTAGGGCAGTCTTCCTTGGTACTTAGCTGCCTTGTGTGCTGGAGAGTATATAGGAACCCTGCCTCCTATTCAAATGTCTTTGAAAAAAACAGGACATGCCCCTGTATATTTCCAAATACTGACTGGAAGAGAGGTATTCTTCCCACTCAATAATCACTAACAACCCAACAGAAACAAACCAGTAAGAACTAGGTCAAAATTTTTCATCAAAAATTAATTTGATGAAATGGAAATCGTATTCATGTGTTGCTTACTCACTATGCATATATTCAAGTTGCAAATTATTTATTCATGTACAGCAAGTGTACATATTTTGCAACCATCAGAGGCACTTGCTCTGAATCAACCACTGCCACGGAAAGAAATGTCCTGTGAGTATTTGTCTCCAAAATATAAGTTCCAAAATGTAGAGTCCTTGCCCCTTTTGTTGGCCAGTACGATCACAGTGCACAGTGTCTACTATAAATAAATATTGAAAAAAAGAGAAGTAAAGGAACATATAGGGAACAATCATTACCTACCACCCAAAGCACACAAAAAAGCAAGAATGAGCTCTGTCACACATGGTTTATAGTGTTCATGGATAGAGGAAATCATCTACTAATATTGAATTACTTCTGTTAAGAATGTGCATATTAATGTATCTGCATATTTATCTAATAGGGGAGATAAATAATTTGGAGATGAAAAGAAAGGAACCAATGATTCTGGGGGGTATGGGAGAAGGGGAGGTGGGAGAAAGGGAGTGGGTGGTAGGACCAACCCAGGGACAAGGGGACAAAAAGTGAACAAAAATCAGTGGAGAGAAGAGCTTAGGGTGCCTAGTAGGGCTTAATCAAGGCAATATAGCGGCAAGAATTACAAAACCAGAATGAAGGTCGAAATTTATGGTGGGGCAAGAGGGAAGTAAAAGAAAATAGAAGAAAGAACCAGGAGGCAAAGGATATTTGTCGAGGTCTAAATACAGGCATGCACATATGTAAATGTTTACATAGCAAGAGGGAGCTAGAATTATGTACTCATATCCATATTTAAGAATTAAGGTTGCAGATGGACATTGGGTCTCAACTCAAGTACTCCCTCAACACAAGAACACTGCTCTAATAATACAGCATTCTGAGATCCTCACACAACACAATCGCCGAAAGCAAAATGTATGCATAAGCAAGTGTGGTGAGGAAAACTGATGATGCCCACCTGTCAAAAGATATAGTGTCTGTAGTCTTAAATGTTTTAAGATAAACAAACACCCATCTAACTGAGAAGTAACAAAATATACAGGGAAGAAGCACACCAGCCTGTATGATCATGAAGTTTTGATGGGCTTAGGCATCAGGTATCTAAAATCCAGAACAAAATCATACAAATGTGAATTGGGGTGGAGCATGGAATGGAGACCCAATACCCATCTGTAGACAATTGGACAACCCCTCACAGAGGGATCACAAGGAAGAGATGAGACAGTCAGGGTGCAGTATAGCACTGATGAAACCCACAACTTTCCTCTATTTCTTTGGTGCTTCCTTCCCCGCCGCTACCCCCCCCCCCACTATCATGATCTAATTTTTACTTATAAGTTGAATTAGACCAGAATATGCACACTGCTACAGCTAAAAACCTAAAAACCTGTCATACAGGGAAACCAGGATAGATAAACACTTCAGGGTCAACAAGGAGGGTGGAGACATCAGAAGGATTAGGGGAGGGGAGGGATAGAATGGGGAAATACATCATAAGGATCAATCTATACCCCTCCCAGGGAGACAAACAATGAAAAAGTGGGTCAGGGGGCAATGGAGAACCAAGATATGAAAATAGTAATCTATAACTTATCAAGGGTTCATGAGGCAGTGCAGGCAGGGGAGGAAGGGGAAAGAAAAGGGGAGCTGATATCAGGGGCTCAAGTGGAAGAGAATGCTTTGAAAATGTTGACAGCAGCATATGGATATAAGGGTATGGTTTATATATAAGAGGAACAGGACATTAAGAAAGCATCCCAACCCAGTCCAGTACAAAGTCATAAGTCCAATATTCATCCATATGCCCGATGCCAGTCTATAACCCCTCCTTCCAATTCACATAGTCACAGGTCAGTGGGTGCAGAATCCTGGCACTGGCAGAGGTCTCCTCATGGCTCCTTGCTTCCAGGGCTCATGATCCATCAACAGCATCCAGTGGTGGCAGAAGCAACTCATTGCTGGCAGGGGTTCCCATGTGGCCTCTCCAGTTTCAGAGGTCTGGCTTCCATCAGGACATGTGGCCAATCCTCTGGCTCCTCAGATGCTGCCATCTTGTCTTGTCCATGATTCATTGTCTCTGAGACTAACTTCCAACAACTGGGATGATAGCTTCTCATCTTCACAAGGGAAATAAAGTGAGATTTCCGAGAAGTCTCAGGAGAAAGCTATGCCCACACGGAGGCTTCATTGGCTACTCAATGGCTATCTCCAGATTAACAGTCCAGACTCCAACCCTACATCTCAATCATGAAATTAACATAAGCACATGACTGCCACACTACTCAACTACTCCCTCAACACCAGAGTACCTTGTTCTGATAATTCGTAATTCTGTGATACTCATAATTCCAACATGATTGTTGAAGACACAATTGGTGCAAAAGAACATGTGGTGAAGGAAAATCTATTTTTAGAAATATCCATTGCTGTGTTTGTGACAACTAGGTTCACTTAGTAAATGGTATATTCTGGCTTGGAAGTTTGCCTCTATAACCCACATGTCAGATGAGTCCTCACTAATGCTTAGACTTGTGTATTTATTTATTGAACAAGAGATATGCATTTGCTGTTTGAAGAGACTTCAGAGTTCTTAGAAAAATTTCATTATCGTATCATTTTTTCCCCATAAATTTTGTGACATACACTTGCATATGTGTATACACATACACACAAGCACACATGCCAAAGATCCCTGTATTCTGGGGCTATGCTTTAGTTATTTGCCACAAGAACCTCCATTTATAGCTGTTATTTAACTCTCCCATCCACTTTAAACTTTCATGTGCAACTAAGGTTAAATTGTGTTCACCACTTCAGTAACCTGACTACCTCTAGTAGTAATATGTTTTAATTTTACTAAATTTAGTCAAAATATTATTCATGTGATACTCACTTATCAATAAAAATATTCTCACTTGCCTTTCAGGGAAAATAGCTGCTTTGTAGCCAGCTACCACACCTTTCCATGAGATTTAGGTGGAAAGTAGAAAGTCCTACCAAACGAGTTTAAGTTGAAGCATCACATGATGTTAAACAATAGCAAGAAGAAACCCCTTAATTCAACACTCAAGTTGGGCTAGTCATTTTGGGGAACTTGAATCCTTGTTATATTTTTGCTGAATTGAAACAGTATTTGAAAAATTTATAAATTTTTCAAAAAAAAAAAAAAAGAGCACGCACAACATCAAAGCTTAAACCCTTTAGTCAAAGAGTCCCTGAAGAGCAGCAGCTTTGGACTTTATTTTCACTAGCCCAGAAAGGTAGAATCTTTGATAGTTAACAATTCTTGCAGCAGATCAATATTACAGGGTAATAAAAATAAGACTTGAACAGAAATTAGAAAGTGGTTTATATATTGTGGAGAAAGAAGGAAGCTTGGACCAGTGTTATGAATATTCACTCCTATCAACATTATGAAGCACGATTGGTGAAGTCTAACAAGATGGTACCCAGTGCAAAACCAGCACCCTGTGTCTAAAGAGACACCTATGATGACCATCTAGCATTCAGCTCCAATGCAGGTTAATTACCAATGTGCTACCCTTAACATCTAATAAAGAGTAGAAAATGCACTTGTTTTGCACAGACCTGCAGCCTGCAAAGCCCTGCCATCATTCAAAGCCTGGAATCATTTCAAAATCCACATTCTGTACTCTATACATATATTTCTAACCACAGAAGTACAAAGGTAACCAGGACCATGATAGATCCAGATATACAGACACACACAGAAGAATTAAAAAAATGGACTAAACATGTCCTCATAGACAGAACATGTAGGGAAAAGGAGTCATCTTTTTTCTCAGTTAATTTCAACCTGTAGACTAACCTACCCCTTCCTGATATCTATTACAGTAAACAACATTAAGAATCTTTAAGGGTGAAGCCAGGGAGGGAGAATGTTTATTGAAATGTGCTATTAATCTTGGATTGTTCAAGGTCAGACATAACTGTTGGGGTGTCAATGTTTTGTCAATTTTCTTTCTTTCTTTTTGTCTCATTATCATTGTGAGAATTTCCCTAGGGCAACCTTTGTTGGGACTTTTGCAGAATTTTCAGAAATAGCAGACCTAGTCAATCCTAAGGATGCCTAGTATTATGTGTATGAAATCTGACCATGGGGATAAGAGATAAATGAGGATGCAAAAGTGGAGATTTAGATACAGCATGAGAAGGTCCCATGACGCCATCTCACCCTCTGACTTGTTAAGACTCTCCTGAACTGAAGGACTTGCAAACAATTTGGAAGTGCATGCTGGGGGAAAGCAAAACTAAGTCTGGCCATACTGGTTGGGCAAAGCTTGCTTCCTCCCAGAAGCTTTAAAAACAAAAAAACTCCTGTGATGCCCATGTCTTCCTTAAGTAATGCACTCTCCTGCTAAGAAAAGAACCCAAATCTGGTAACAACATCAAGTTGAATCCCCCACCACACGTTAAGGAGAGGTAAAAATGAATTACCAATTCCTCTGAAGAAGATATCTGTTTATCCTTAGACAAGTAAATGAAACCTTGGAGGTCTATTTTTTCTTTTGCAAATAATACTTGTATCAGAGAATTCTGAAAATTGAATGAAAACTCACATCCAAATGGTTGTAGAATATACATGTAAGAAGGTACTCCATTCCATTTCTATCAGTAGCAAAAAGTGAATTTGTGTTTTGAGAATGAAGAGTTTTCTTTGGCCAACATTAGTGAATGTAGGTTCCTGGCCTCTATAGTCCATGCTTCGGCAGACATTCCATTGTTTTTGTTTTTGTTTTTTCAAGATGAAATACTGTAATGTGGTCACTACTACAAGCACAAAGTATTTCAAAATAGAGAGCATTGGGAGAATTCTAAGTTGTTACTTTTCTTTTTCATATACTAAAAGCAGGGATCTTGTTAAAATGTAGATGCTGATTCAGTGTATCTGGGTGAAAGTGGCACTTGTCAGCAGGCATCTATCTAGAATGATTCTACATAAAGCCCTGATAGGGATATAATTTATCAAAATTATACATATCTCATTAGGAACCAATTAAAATGATGACAACTGAGTCTCCAAACTTGTGGTCTGCATACTTGATTTTTCTATACACTTGCATTTAAAGTATGTTATAATTTTAGAAGGAAAATGACCAAGGTAAAAATGTAGTCAATCAGAAAGCCAAGCAAACACATGAAAATAATGAACCCTAGCCATCTAAGAGATGCAAAATAAAATCACAATGAGATTCCACTTTACACCTGAAATGTTAGCCCCGATTTTTTTTTGGCAGCCCCAATTTTTTTAAAAAAAGAAAAGAAAAGGAAGTGAAAAATACTGAAGGAAATCAAACTCGTATCCACTGTTGGTGGATTTGTAAGTACAAACAACGTTGTGGAAAATGATTGGGGAATACTTAAAACGACTGGGAAATGAAATCTCCATATGACCCATCAATACTCCAAAGAAATAAAGGGTACACCATGAGTGGATTCACAAGGAGATACTGCCCTGTAAAAAACAAACAAACAAACAAACAAACAAAAATTGGAAAAGCTCCACTGGGTGGAGCTTTCATACAACACTAGGTGAGCATCCAGTGACTTGCTGAGTTAGTGCACCCAGAGACTTCTCCTGGGAATGTTCTCTGGTCACAGGGAATTTTTTTGCAAAAGTAGTTTCACTTGAACCTCACTTTTTGGAAATGTCTATTTAAGAGAACAGCAGCCTTTGGCTGTGAAACTTTGTTTTCTACTCAGGCAAAAATGCCACAGAGATTGTTGTGTTTTGAACACCAATTATAAAGACAGCACTGTGGGAAAAATTCACATAGTACAATAGGTTTTCTCATTTAAAAATGGTGAAATGTTGATTTATGAAAAACCCCATTCTAGATTCCCAATAACTTTCTGAATGGACAAAAATGTTGACTCATAGTGCCCTTGGAGCTTGTTTCAATAGATCAGACTGTTTATTAAGATTTGTATTTAGAGGTTCTGAAAAAAAATGAATAACAGTGTGTGACCAAAAAAGCCAAATTTGTGCCACCACAACAATGCACCTGCCTGCTCATACAGTCATCTTAGTGCACCAGCAAAAAGTGCACGTGTTTCTTGCCCCACTGTATTTGTTCAGGTTGACTAGAGAAACAAACCCAGAGACAGTCATTTGTGTATAAAAATAATTTTATAAAGAAGAGAAATTGAAGGTTGAGAAAACATCCCAGTCCAGTTCAGATCAAGACCCTAAGTTCTATAGTAATTCATATGTCTAATACCAATCTAAAATTTTCTCTTCAGACTCACAAACACATGCAATGATGCTGAATGCAGAAAGATCATGCGTCAGTGTGTGTATAGTCTTGTGGATCCAGTGGAAGTAGAAGCATCTCAACACTGGCAGGGGGTTTTAAATGGTTCCTCCAGTTCCAGGGTTCTGGCTGTATTGGCATAATTTCATCAGGGTTGTAGTCAGCAATCTCTTGCAAAGAATGAGTATACCTTCCCTCCGGTGAGTTATTTATCTCTGTGGCACCTCCAAAGAGGTCACCAAGCTGCACCCTGATTGACAGACTAGACTCCACCCCTTCATAAGTTAACCTCAGATTATGTAACTACCACACTCACCTTACCTCGCTCTGTGACTTCTTTTTGTTTATGCAAATGAAGAGTGACATGAAAGGAGAGCAATTTGATGATGCAGAAGAGGTGAAGAAAAAAAGAAAAAGAAGAGATAAAGAAAAAATTGAGGGAGATGATCTTAGTCATCAAAACAGATAAGTTTGAAAAATATTTCCAAGGATGGAATTGTAGATTTGACAACTGTATTGATTCCAATGGATAATAATTTGAAGGTGATAAGGTTGTTTTGTAAAAAAATATAATAATATCATAAAACTTAAAGAAAATAGTAATTTATTTCTATTTTGGGTACCCCCTCTTATGCTCACCTATGTTTATAGAAATACAAGTCACAAAAACAAGAAACAGAAAGCAAATGAAATGCCCAACAGTGGAAGACTGGATAAAGAAACTATGGTACATACCCACAATGGGACACTATTTATCCCTGAAAAACAGTGATGAAACCATGACATATTGCATGATATGTAAGGAACTGGAAACCATTATGTTGAGTGAAGTCAGTCAACCAAAAAAGAAAAATACTGTATGAACCTACTACTATAAGGAGAAACACCAATTAAAAAAATCTTAGAGACAAATTCACAAACACAAGGGTCACATGTTTGCCCATAGAACATGAAACATACATAACCCCTCTTATTTGCACTTCATAAGGACTGTATTGAAAGAGTTGACATCACACTAGCTGGAGGAAAAGGGGGAAGATCACCCACTCGATGCTATGCAACATTGAGACGTCTGTCACAATTTAACGTGCCCTCCATAGGAATGAGAGGAAAACATTAGTGGAAAATCGAGTTAAGACCAAGAAATGAGAGCATCTAGAATTCAGAGGAAGCAATTATATCCACCTTAGTAGGTCTAATGGGTAAGAGAAGAGGAGCAACCTCGCATTGGGAAGGGATGTTTAATAATAATTGTAGGGAACCTACAGGGAAAATGAACCTGATATTGTATGTCTGGGTAGACACTTTGAATATGTTTCTACCTCAGTGAACCACAAAATGGACTACGCATTATGATGACCTTAAATACCCATCTTATAGGGAACATGGCAGCCCCAAGGGCCGAACCAGAAGCACCCAATATAGAAGTCCAACTGAATGAACTGAGCACCTGTACCGTTGGACTTGGGACTGAAAATCCTGATGGAAAAAGACACAAAAGATGGCAACCCCAGGATTGTGCAAATGACAGTCCTTGGACCTTGGGTAGGACCCTTGATTTAGTGGGCATCCAATGAAAGGGGGGTCAGAACAGCCATTTATTTACTGTCTCATGCTCCCCTGACATTAATATGATAGGTATTAATCTGATTGACAAGGATTTTCTCTTATAAGAAATGATATAGAAATATCCCCCAACACCAATGTAAACAGAACTCAATCAAATAATAAATTTGTACAAAGCAAGAATTCATGGATTGCAGCTCAAATTTGGACTATCTTCAAACTCCTCATATCAACAGTACCTGAAATTATATGCGATTGGATAAATTACTTATGTTATCAGTGCAATCACCTTATGCCCTCAAGGGGATGACTGGCAGTGTTTGTCTTTTATGTTTTGTTAGCTTTTGTTTTCATTGTTGGTGGCTTTTGCTTTGTCACAATATGATCACAAAGTAACCTGTAGTCACTTATAACGTGTGCAAAGGTGAGTTTTGAGTTCCCACTTAGAGCCCCGATCCAAGGACAGTTCATCTTGTAATATTGCTCTGCTGGATACTTGCCTTGTTGAAGATGTCCCTGAATATAAACATGCTACGGCCAAGTGTGCTACGAACGTCGATGGTGCCTGGTTACCGATTGAAATAGTGTGTGGCATCTTAAAGGCTTTTATACAAACAAATGGCTAAGTGACTTAAGCAAGTCCACATGGAGGAAGCACACCAGATTAGAGGATTCAAAGATAAGGATGACAAAAACCCAACTGTGAAGAAGGAAAAGACATCAGAGCTTATATTGGGAACACCAGTGCCGAAGGCTGTGGAGGATTGCAGAAGCCCCCAATCCATCTACAAATTATCTAGTCCGATTAAGTCTATGTCAGGTCTCATCTAGCCACAGGCACTGGAGTCCCACAGCTGTACTACCAGACAAGAGATTGTGGTGGATTGGATGATGGTTTAATATGATGCCTGTCAGTTGACCTCCCTCTTGACCCAAGCTGAATTTTCTCTAGGCTTAAATATTTTTGCTTGTTCCATGAGAGAAGTTTATTTTCTGGCTTTTTAAAATTATTGTCAGTTATATTTATTTCCACTCTTTGTTTTTATCTTTGCATTGTTAGTAGTAGTATTTTTCTTTCTGCTTCATTTGTGCTATAATTTGCTATTATTTCTGTTGGATTTCCCACATTATGAAGCACAAATTGGGTTGATGCATGGGTAAAGGAGGAAAAATTTTTGCTTAGGGACCACAGAGTTTATGTTTATGGTGGTGGAATAATTTGCAGAAGGCTATGAATAATGATTGAACAACATGAAGAATATAATCGATGGCACTAAATTATAAATGTATAAGCTGTTGAAATGGAGAATGTTTTGTTGTGCATATTTATGCCACAATAAAAATTAATTACAATAATAGCAATGAGCACATGAAGAAAACATTCTAAAATTGATTATAGTAATGATTATACAACTCTTCTTGCTAGGATTGAACTACTGAATGTATAATAAGTGGATTATATGCAATTAATACAAACAAACAAAAGCAAAAACCAAAGTCAGTCACATTCAATTATGCTATGAGCAAAATTAGAAGCATACAACGCTTTTTTGCCATTTCCAAAAAAATTCCAAACTCACTGCCATGTAGCTGATTCAGACTCATAATTTATGTGTATTTCTGAGATTATAACTGTTTACAGGAGTAAAAAACCTGCTCTTTCTCTTGCAGGGTGACAGGTGGTTTGGAACAGCTGACCATGTAGATTTTGAGTTTCACCCATAATCACTACATGATCATAGGGGTTTTTAAGTTGTTTACTTTCAATTTGAAGAAGCACCTATAAGTTTGCTATAGCACAGGCCTGCACATCTTTGTGACCATCACTTTCAAACCTTTCCCACAGTGATATACATGACTCAGGTCTTCTCTTTAATTTAGATTTTCCCTTATTTTTCTAAATTCTTTTTCTAAAAATTCGGTTAAAAAACTCAATGCCTCTTATTTGACTGAAGAACAAAGATGAAATTCTGTGGTCTTATATATAAAGACATTTGCAAATTGGCTCTCCAATCTGTGGCTAAAACCTCACCCCATATCTAGTACTTCTTTTCTTCCCAATTTGTATCCTGCAAAAATGCCACTTCTAGTTACTTCTTCCTTTTTCAACATCAAATTTTTCTTCACACAGTGTTGCTGCATAAAGCTGATGTCTTTGTAGGCAATGTCCTCTTTCCAAATTTCTGATTCTGGAATTCATTCACTTTCTTTCAGATCCTGTAGAAATATCACCTACCTTAAATTTATTATTTAAGTGATCTGCTAGAGCACTGTTTCCAACGTGGACGATTCTGCCCCCAGGGAACACTAGAACAATTCAGGGAATCTGCAAAGGCAGATACCCCCACTTATACAAGAACTTTGTGTTTGTATATAGATGCTTAACCTTAAAAATACAGAAAGGCAGTAACTGAGTGAATCCAGCCAATATTCAGTTGGCTTCAGTAATGGAAACCTGTTCATTTATTTTTTCAAACCAGATGCCTTCCAGAAAGGATATGAGAAGACTTATAACAATATAACTGGGAAGAAACATAACAACAACAATTGGGAAGAAAAGATATGTCAGGAAGAAATATAGTCAGGGAATGAAAATAAGATTAAGTTATGGGTATCATTTTTTTTTAAATACTAATGATTTATTTAACTAAATGTAACTTTAACCTTCACCTCAGTGCATGTTTATCAACAAATCCACAAGGTCAACTTCCTTGGCAGATAGCAGCACCTCAGAGCAAGCAGCATTCACATTTCCTGCTTACAGAGTTCTTTTGATCCTGGGACTTCTTGTCAAAATTAAAACTTTCAACTATGAGAATTAGTAAATAATGGTAAAGGGAAAAATTTTATCTCACACCATTGGTATTACTTTAGAGACAATTTTCAAATGTATTGAAAGATATATATTTTAAAATATTTTAATCTAAAGCATTCTTAGACTGGAAACATGTAATTAAATTACTTCTGTCCTAACAGAAAATAGGAGGTTGTGGGATAAAAAATGACTGGGCAAAATATGACCAGACATTAAGTACCCAACATCTAGCAAAATTCAAAAGAAATGGGATATATCAATATCTCTAGGTCATAGTATAGACCTAAAGAAAACAAACAACATGTTTACAGTTTTCACTGGTGATGGAAACGTTCTAAATTTTAATGCAGTGTTTTCAGATAGAAAAATTAGACAAAAATACAGTTCTACTACATTTGACTATGGCAGTATGAGCATTTAATACAATGCTGAGTGCTTCAGAAAAATACAATACAGCAGGATCATGATTGATTTGGTTACCTCTAAGGTACCTCACATTCACCATGAATCCTATTGTCTTGTGTGCAAAATAAATATTGTACCTAAAAGTCATTGTATTTAGCTTGTCTGACCAAAGATTTAACAGCTATATGATGTTACATCGAAAGATTGCTACAATTGGTTTGATTGGTATAACAATAACAGCAAAAAGTTTAAGCAAAAACTTTAAAAACTTTAAAAATGGTGTGAAAGTCCAACGAATAGTCCCTGTATCACTGGTGGCATAGTGGTGATGTGTGGGTCAAAATTAGCAGTTGAACACTTCCACTCACTCCACATGAGAAAGATGAGGCTTTCTCCTCCCATAAAGAATGACAGTCTTCAGGCTGAGCCCCGGTGTCGTAGTGGTTGTGCGTGGGACTGCAGCCCACTGGGCTGGAGGTTCAAATCCAACAGCAAGGCTGAGCCTCCTACTCCCACCAGCAGAGGGCAGTGATGCCCCTCCCCCCAAAAAACAAGAATGATAGTCTTCGAAATGGGTTAGAATCCACTCCCACAAAGAATTATAGTCTTCGAAATTAGTCAGAATCCACTCAACAGCAGTAAGTGTAGCAGCAAAGCTGGTACCCTCCCATCGTAAAGTACATCCGAACTGACAGTGTACTTTCAAATACAACTGGATAGAATGACAGAAAAATCTGAGGCAACAGTATCATAAAAACACCAGGCTTATTGGTGAGATCCATATAAGTGGAACCCCTGAGACTATGATTCTTGTTGGCCTTCAGGCTCGACAATGAACTTACCCTTGTGGTTCAATTTTTATCCAAATGAACAGGACTCAAGAGAAACAATAATAATCATAATACATGTACACCTTAGAATCATGTACACCTTAGAATCATCAACCATTTGAGATCAATAGAGCAGGATTTACCCAAGAACAAAGTTTAGAGGAATAAGAAAGAAAGAGTAACGAAAACAAAAAACAATAGGAGGAATAGGAGGAAGTGTGATATGTGACACATAGTGGGGATTGCAACCAATGCTATGAAGCAAAATGTGCACAAATGGGAAGCAAGTGCCCTCTTCAATAAATGGGGTGGGAGAGTCTGGATCTCCACATGCAGAAAAATGAAGCTGGACTCATATCTCACTAAATGCACAAGAAAAGAAAACCTAAGTGGATCAAAGACCTAAATATAAAACCCAAACCCTATGAAACCCTATCAGGATCAGCAATGAGAAAACTGGGACAAAGCTAGGAGCCCCGGTGCAAGGATTATGTGAGATATCAGAATTAACAAAGAGAACTCGTGCTGTGGAATATAAAATAGACAAAAGGGACCTTTTAAAAATAAAATCCTAGGGCTAAGCCCCGGTGGCGTAAGTGATTGAGTGCAGGACTGCAACCGTGGGCTTGGCAGTTCAAATCCAGTGGCTGCTCAAAAAATAAAATAAAATCTTTGTGTGCAACAAAAGACTTTATTAAAAGAGTAAAAAGAAAGCCGAGATTGGGAAAACATAGTTAGTAATGACATAGCAACAAAGGGCTAACAAATATAATCTATGGATTTTTACCAGTTTACAACAACAAAATATTACTAATTCTTTAAGAAGCTGGGCAAAAGACCTACAGAGATGATACACGGAGGGTGACAACTGAATCACCAATAAACACGTGTTGAAGTGCTCCAGGTCACTCGCCATCTGGGAAATGCAAGTCAAAACAACCGTGAGATATCATCTGATACCCAATTCTATTGTCCAATTAAAAAAAATCTAAGAACAACAAATGTTGGAGAGGGTGTATTCAGATAGGAACCCTTATTAACTGCTGATGGACTTATAAATTTGTCCAGCCACCATGGAAGGTGATATAGTGATAAGTAAAACTGATAGAAATTGAACTACTATATGACCCAGCCATACTACTATTGGGCATATACCCCCAAAAAAGAAGAAGAAACAAATCAGGAACAGACGTTTGGCCCCCCAAGTTTATTGCAGCACAGTTCAAAATAGCAAGGAGTAGGAAACATCCTAACAAAATAGAAAACATCCTAAATCCCTTTCAATAAAAGAGTGGATTTTAAAAACTCTGGTAAACAATGAAATACTCATATTGTGTATAACTGAAAAACATCAATGAAATAGTGAAATACTATAACTCATGGAAAAATCAGGGACATATTATGCTGAGTGAAGATTGTCATGCACAAAAATAAAAATATTGCATAAATCCCTTGTGGTAGGAAGAAATCAATAGAACAGGCATAAGCTCAACCTCAAGAAGACAGGTCATCCAGTCTTCTGGCAGAAGACTGGACAGCCTGGTAAAAACTGGACCAGTGCCAATGAATCACACGTCATCATCCACTTTAGTACAGGGTAGGTCTGGGCTAGAGGGTAACTCACAATAACGGGGGTCAAATGGCTGGGCATGTGTAAGGGGATACTGTCAGCTGAGTCAAATTCATGGAGATGTGAGGTGAAGTCCTTCCGAGAAGGGGGCTCTATAAGAGGGATGTGGTTTACTGATGGGAGGGCCAGCACAGAGGAGAGGAAATGATCGAGTTTGGGTGAATATAGGTGCATTTCTGTTGCGGTGAGGGGAGGGAAGGCTGACTGCCTGACAGGGGCAGCAGAGACTGAGGATGCTCTTGTCATCATTTGGTAGGAAGGGTCTTTAGTGGCATGTAGTGGGAAGGCAGAATTGATCTAGGTTTTCAGGGGTATCCCGGAAGCTCATGCTGCTTGTGACAGAAGACTGGTACACTAAATCCTGGATCTTCATGGTGTACGTCATGCTCCAGAGGCTGTATCAGGGAGACCTCAAATGGGAACTCCATTGGTTGAAATGGACTCCACCCCAGAGACGCTTGCAGCATGGGAACCCTCAGCTGGACAACACAGTGTCTAAGGTAGAAGCAGGCAATGCCACCAAGGGAGGTGCACTGTTGGTTGAGGAACAAACACAGTCTTGGCATATCAACATTTTGCATGTTGTATTAAAATACATATTAAACCAGCAATTTTGTGACAGCCATTCTGTTATATTCTGCTTATGTTCATTTATTTAAGGGCATACCTCAGAGGTGCATCACCATTGGGGCTAGTCCCCTTGAATCTGTGTTGTTGGTTTCTTTGTTTTTCAGTAAGGGAAACCAAGGATGCTGTGTCTACAGGAAAACAAAATACAAGGGTTTGGGAGAAGAAGATATAGAAGAGTGAGGCAAACAAGAGAGAAATGTCAAAAGGTCCAGGAAAGAATAGCATGTTTTAGAAAACACAAAATATCTGACTAAATGCAAATAATTTTTTTCAGGTTTGGACTCATTTCCCTGCCAAGCAGTCAAGGCCAGCAATAAAGAATTTTAAGTGCTTTTGAGGGAATAAGCCTAATGAGTTTTAATAGATCATAAATGGTTGGCAAAAGATGAATCTGAGTCTCAACCCAAATGAAAATGTTTAAGCTTATTTAAATGCTGCCAGATATTTTAAAAGGGAAAAATTTATCCCAGAAATTATTCACAGCTTCCATAGCCATTCATACTGGACTTCTCTTCTCTCCATATTGGTTTTCCTCACATGCAAGAAACATATACTTACCAATATCCTAAGATTATGTTAAAGCTGGCTGTGATAGATACACTTATCACTTTGTCAGTAATGACCTGGTCATCAATAGAGATCATTATGAACCCCACAACATGTCAACTGAAGTTTAAATAAAATATTATTTTAAATATGTCTGTATGCATTGGGCAGACAGAAGTGTATTATTTTAGCTAGCCAGTATTGAACAAACTATCCAGGGTAGCCTATTCTGTAAGCATCACCCCTACCCCCAAAGAAAGTAAAAGCTCATTGCCATAGAGTGGATTCTTAGAGCAACCCAATAGGACTGCCCAGTGTGAGAACTGCCCTGGTGGGTTTCCAAGACTGTAACTCTACGGAATTAGAAAGACTTGATTTTCTTGTACAGAACTACTGATTCTGTGATTGGTAGCTCAAATGCATAAGCACTACCAGGTCTATTCTAAGTATGCATCGCTTAGCTGAATCATCACAATGAGCCATGAGACATACTGTTATCCTCATACGGTGGGTTAAAAAGTGAGGCACAGATGAACCACATCCTAAACTCAAGTCACACAACTGGTAAATGTGTGTTGGGGAACTTGTCTGAATGTGTCAGGACCCCATCTCCACAACAATATACACTTCTTGGACAACTTGCTATTTCCCTAGATGTATTCTTTGCTCTTTCACTCAAGCTGGGTTATGGAACTAAAGAGGAACAATGTATACATTTTGTCATTATTATAGAGAAAACATTGCATTTGAGGGAAGATTATTACATTTTAGGGTATTATTTTTAAAACCTGCTGAATTGTGTATTTTTAAAAAGATTATGACACATTGATGAAAAAACTACATTATAATAACTACTCTAATTCAGTTGTAATATAATTTCCTCTAGGTATGTTTGGCAATGCTAGTATCCTCAATATTACTTCATAGTCATTTTTCAACCAAAGTCTGAGAAATTTCAAGTAGATTCATAATTTCAACTGAGATTGACATATTGAAAATTTCCAAATCTTTATTCTCAGCGTCTGTATTTCTCCTTAATAATTGTCCACTTGGTATCTTTACATGATAATCTAATTACAGAAAGATCAAGTAATTAAATAAGCTTCTCAATATCCTCTTTCCTAACCACCCCAGCTTTTCCACTCTCATTCAAAGCATGTCCTAAACCAAAAATGTTTAAGCCATTCTTGATCATATTCTTAAGTCATCTGCAGCATTCAATTGGCCACTAAGTGCCACATATTCTTCCTTGCTGATATTTATCAAATATATTGTTTCATTTCTATTTTCAATATTATGACCATTGTACAATCTTTAAACATATGGACGTAGACCATTGCAAAACAATTTTGAATTAGTCCTCTTTTTCTAGAACAGGTATCTACAAACTTTTGAGATGGAAGAGCCAATTCTGTAACCCACAACAATCTGCAGATTATTTCAAAGCCATCAATATATTTCACTACAAGCAAATGAAATTGCCATTATCTAAATAATATACTTACATTTTTAAAAATTTTATTTCAGAATCACATATATACCCAAAGAGCTCTATAAGGCCCAAGAAAAACAGTTTGCTGACCCAAGGTCTACACATTTGCGAGGTCCACATTAGCTTCTATATTATTGCTAGAATTATGGCTTTCAAATAGGAACCTGTCAATGTTACCCCCAACATTAGGACCACATTCAAGTTCTGCTGCTCTCTGTCTATTGCTTCAGAATCAGCATAGATGAGTAGTTTATGCAGCACAAAGCTGCAGTCCTCAGAATATGACATGCTCTCTATAGTCAGTTTCTTTAAAGATTGTTTTCTCTACTAGAATACACTTATCAGCCTAACGTGTACCCAAATTTCAAAATTCACACAAACTTATATTCAGATAAAAGAATATTTACAGCAAGAAATTATCTATGCCACTTTCATGAGTTCCTTTTTTTAGGATCCTGTCTTTTGTCTTCTTTTTGTGTGTGTGACATCATTGTGACAGGATTGATGATAGGCTTACGCCTATTTAAAAAAAATCATTTTATTGGGGACTTATACAACTTTTATCACAATCAATACGTATATCTGTTGTATGCAAAGCACATTTGTACATCTGTTGCCATCGTCATCCTCCGAACATTTTCTTTCTACTTAAGTCCTTGGTATTATTTCTTCATATTTCTCTTCCCTTCCCGCTCTGCCCTCCCTCTTGAACCCTTGATAATTTATAAATTATTATTATTGTGTCATATCATGCACTGTCCAATGTCTTCCTGCAGCCAATTCCGTGTTATCTACACCCCAGAAAGAATAAGTTATATGTAGATCCTTGTAATTGTCTCCCACTTTTTGTTCCACCTTCCCTCCACCCTTCCAGTATAGCTACTCTTACCACTTGCCCTGACGTGATCATCTGCCCTGAATCTCCCATGTTTCTGGTTCTTATTTGTACCCATGTACATTTCCTGCTCTAGCCATATTTTTAAGGTAGATTTGGGATCATGATAATGGGGGGGGGATGGGAAGAAGCATTTAAGAACCAGAGGAAGGTTACATATTTCATCATTGCTACATTCTACCTTGACTGACTCATCTCCTTCCCATGGTCCTTCTGTAAGGAGATGTTGCTTCACCTACACATGGATATTGGGCACCCAATATGTACTCCCCCTCATCTATAATAATATAATTTTTAATTCTTTGATGGCTGATACCTGATTCCATTGACAATGAGCGGTCACACAGGTTGGTGTGCTTCTTTCATGTTTTTTTTTTCCACTGCTGAGCTAGATGGTTGCTTGTTTACCTACAAGTTTTTAAGACCACAGATGCTATATCTTTTGATAGCCAGGCACCATCAGCTTTCTTCACCACATTTGCTTCTGCACACATTTTTCTTCAGTGATCTTATCAGGAAGGTGGGCATGCAATATTATGACTTTTGGAGAAATTAATTAATTTATATAGTATTTAAGTGAACCATCCTTGTATACTTATAACATAAGAGGCAACTAAAGAGTAAAAGTTTTCAAATGACTTCATAGAATCAGGAATATTGAAAGACAGATATGATCCTTGTGACTGATTTCCCCTTAGTCCTCCCAACCTCCACTAATCCTCTTGGTATCTCTACTCTCCTTGTCAGCCCTGAGGGGTTATCTGTCCTGGATTCCCTGTATTGCCGGGTCTTATCTGCAACAATGTGCATGTTCAGGTCTCATCAGATTTGTAATGTAGAATTGAGGTCATGATAGTGGGGTGAAGGTAGCACCAAAGATCTAGAGGAACGTTGTGTTTTTCATCAGTGCTCTACTGCACCCTGATTGGCTATCTCTCCCCTGTGACTCCTCTGTGAGGGGGCATCCAGTTGTCTACAGAGGAGTATTGGGTCTCCACTCCATGCTCCTCTGCACCCCCCTACTCTGTCCTATTCACCTTAGGTATGGTTTTATTCTGGGTCTTCAATGCCTGAAACCTGATGCCATCGACACCTCATTATCACATGGACAGTTAGCTTCTTTCATGTAGGCTTTGTTGCTTCTGAACTAGATGACCACTTGTTTGTTTTCAAGCCTTTAAGACAGATGTAATCTCCTTTGATAGCCAGGCTCACCACATTTTCTTATGCGTCGATTTTGTTAGAGATAGTGTTCAGAAGGTGAGCATCACAGAATGCTGGAGTGTTACAAAAAAGTGTTCATGTGTTAGGGAGTACTTGATTTGAGGCCCGGTATACATCTGCCACCTTAAATCTTAACATGCAGATATGAATGCACACTTCTATTCCCCTCTCCATATATATACACACACACACACACACACACACACACATATGTGTGTGTATTTACATATGTACATGCCTGTATTTACAGATCATATCGATCACAAGAATCACCTAGAACCCCTTCCCAGGTGGGCAGATAGTGGAAGAGTGGGTGAGAGGAGACAGAAGATGATGCAAAATATGGAAAAAAATAATCTATAACTTATCAAGGGTTCATGAGGGAGAGTGGGCAAAAGAGGGAGGGCAGAAAATGGGGAGCTAATAATTGGGACTCAAGTGGAAGAGAATGCTTTGAAAATGGTGATGGCAGCATATGTGCAAATGTGCTCAACACATTGGAGGAATGTATGGATTGTGACAACAGAGTTAAGAGTCCCCAATAAAAAGTTTAAAAAAAAAAAACGGGAAAAAAATACTGAGTTTCAACTCCATGCAGCAGTAGTTATATCTGTCTTAGTTCCTATTGTGTTAGGCTTGTTGTCTAGAGATTCAAATCCACTGACACTCTTCTTTATACAAGAGTGTATATGTGTGTATATATATATGTATATGTATATATATATGTGTGTATATATATATATATATATATATATAGTATCCCAGTCCTGTCCAACTGCAATCTGTAAGTCCGATGCTAGTCTATGAGTCCTTAAGACTCATATAGCCCATGCAGAATGGTGGATCCGGAAGATCACAGGCTGGTAGATGCAGAATTTTGTAGGTCTGACATTGGTGGAAATGTGGCAGCGCACAGATAGCTCTCAGGTTTGGTGGCAGAGTCCCAGCAAGCAGCAAAGTAAAGTCTCAACAGAGACCAATTTCCAGTGCCCATCATTTTTTTTTGCAAAAGGCCACACCCCACAGAAGTGCGATCAAACTACCCTCGATTTAGAGACTTGACCCTACCTCTAGCCAGGAGGGTCTAGCTGACATAAAGTTATCGAATATAAGGTCACAGAGTAATTATATCCAAAAACTTTACATGATAGAAATATACAACTTTAGACAAAAAGCCAGTGACGTCATTCTCTTACACCCCAATATCTTTCTAATGCCATGTAATTCTACACACTAATGCTAAGACACTTGCTGCCCATGTAGAAGTCATATAACATGTAACCATTCAACAGAAAGCATAGACTTTATTCCATTGATGATGCATTTAGATGTCTTTGGACCATGATTATTAAATATCCAGGTACAAACTGAACTTGCCAGGTATAATCCAGGCAAGCAGATTATACATCTTCCCTAGTAGAACACATGTGGAAAATTTGTTTGTCAGTGGAGCACATTTGCAAATATACAAGACGTAAGGTTTGCCATTCACCTTAATGAAGCATGCTGAAAGCAACCCATGAAGTCGGTTGCCCTCATGCTTCTATGATATTTCTCTTATATACTCTTTTTAAAAAGTCATCTTGACCCTTGCTGATCTATGGAAGCAGAGTGCCCAATTAAATTACTTTCATTATAAAAACCCATACAGCCAAACACTTTTTATAGCACTTGGTTCCAAGCCTATAATAAGCACCAAAGAAAAGCAGTACAAAGGCCTTTTTAAAATTAAAGGGAGACTTTTAAACAATTGATAATAGCAAAAAAAAAAAAAAAAAAAAAGGTCAGAGAGATCGCCCCACTGTGGAAGATTCAATTGGCAGAGACATTAAGAAGCTGACACTCTGAAATGAGAGAACATTTTAATATTCACTCTTCTTGGGTCAGGAACAGACTATTTAGAACAACACTCATGTCGAAACAGAAGAATAAGGACTTCCAGGAAGAATTACCGTCAAAGCAAACTATAGCTCTTCACTGAATACGATGCCTTCAAGTTCTCACTGCTAACTATATGCCAAGCATATACTTAGTGTTTTATTTGAAATTAATTATTTGACAAGCACAATAATTCTATTAACAGTATCATTATCCTTAAAATATAGATGAGAAAACATAGAGTTTACACAATTAGCCTGCAATTTTTGAAACGGCAAATTCTCCTGCTAGGAAACATGTCTCAATGGAATGCATGGACTAAGACAGTCTAGGGAGAAAGGTCTGGCTATTTCCTATTTCCAAAAATCATGCAATGAAAGTTCTCTGGATCACAATGTGCCTACTGCCATTGTGCATGGGACTGCCTTGAGTCAAAGGTCAACAGCATGTGACAATAATAATAAACAAGATGAAGCCAGTGTCCAAACTTAGTACGACTGGCTCTAGCTACTACAATTCAAAATATGCATGAATGTCTGTGATTTATACTAACTATTAATTTGCCCTAGATATCTATTCAGTACAACTATGTTTCCAACATTGATCGATATTGACATTCTGCTTTGAAAACATCAAGAGTTTTTGTGCACAATCAATGCATAATATCATCATCACATCATTTCTGGGACTTGGTTTGCTGAGATCCTTATTGTCATGTTTTTTATACAGAAGGGAAACTACAACAGGGATCTTGCAGTACACGATACCCAGTGGCAAGTGCAATTGCTCTACATGGGTTTTAACAGTGTTCTGTCCATTAGACCACCCATAGTGTCTCCTGGAGAGCAAAAAAAGTGTCATTTAAGAAGATAAAAGCTATTTTTGATTCGTCAAGGTGTGACTACAATGGTTTGCAATTTTAGCCAGCTCTAAGGTATATGGTGATTACACTTTTGAAAACGTTAAATTGGTATCAGTCAAAATATTAAAGGGAGCTTAAAGGGGAATCAATGCAACTTTATTTAGTAATATATAGCATATTAAATATAGACCATATTATTAGTCAATCATGATTTTTCTTTTAAAAAATCAGTAACAACATAGCCATTATTTATAATAGGATTGCTGTTAGATGCCATCTAGCTTGTTCTGACCCCTGTGACCCTGCATATAACAGAATGAATCCTTTCCATGGGAGCCATCCTCACAACTGTTCTCAAGTTTAAGTGTACTCATCCAGGCACCATAGGAATCTACCTTGTTGAGGATATCCCTCCTTCTCACTGCCCCTCTACTTTACCAAGTATCATACCCTTACTCGGGGACAGGTCTCTCCAGATCACATGTCCAAAGTAAGTTTAAAAAATCATCACTGCATTCATTTTCAATCAAAATATACTTAAGCTATAGCTGCATCTATCTGTGTAGCTATCCCCCTAGTTCCACATGATGCATCAAAGTGAAGATTCCCTAGAGGCAGAGTTCTCAAAGGGCTCTGCTCCTCACCAAAAGATCAGTGCTCTGCTTCCACCAGCCGCGTCACCGGAGAAAGGTTTCACAGTCAGCTTCTATAAAGATTTACAGTTTTGAAAACTCTATGAAGCAGTTGTAATTTTTTAAGGGTTGGAATCATCAAGAGTTATAGTTAATATGATTGCTTATTGGTCTTATAACATTTTGGTGATAAGTAACTTCTGATTTCTGGTTCTTATTTAGTATTAGTTTTCTAAGCTTCTGGAGTCCATGGGTGGAATAAGTAGATAAGTCCTTGGCTGCTTATCAAAAACATAGGAGTGCAGATATAGTTGGGTTAAAATTTAACACCATATCATTTGTCCTCCCTTCGACCCATCTTAAATTTGTTCTAGTTTTTTATTGTTTTCTTCCTTGCTTTCCATTGAGGGCATTCTCTGTATTATTTTTTGTTGTTGTTGAGTTTTTTTGGCATTAGCTTGTTTTCATGTTTTTTAGTTATATGAAATCTAAGATAGGAAATCTATAGACAGACTATCTGGATTAATAGTTTGTTAGGGCAATTGCAGAGGAGTTTGGGAAGAGCGTTGGTGACTTACTGTTAAGAAGTTGGCTGCGAATCCCAAGGTCAGCAGTTCAGAACCACACCATTCACACTGCAGGAGGCAGATGAGACTTGTGACTCTCCTAAAGAGGCATAATCTCAGAATTCCACAGGGATAGATCTCTCCCATCCAACAGGGTCACTGAATCAGAATCAGTACTTGATGGTAGTGAGTTTTTGAAAAATAATAATGAGTAGAAAAAGAAATATTCTAAAATGGATTGCGATTATAATTGAATATGTTTAAAGTATTAAAATGCATGATATATGAATCACATGTACATAAAACTCTATTTTTTTAAAGTGATGGGCGGTTTTAGTATACTTAGTGGCACTCTGGGAAAAATATAATAATCTAATTCCAAACCCTTAGCAAATACCATGGAACACAGTTCCACTCTGACTTATGTAAGGTCACTGCATTGGACTCAATAATAAGTGGGTGCTTGTTTGTTTGTTTCTCCAAGCTTCCATTTAGCCTTTTTATGGTAAAAAAGAGCATACTCTTTTGGTAAATGGTACCAATATCATACCACACAGATCAAAGGAAATATATTGCCACTGGATTAAGCTGGACTTTTTCTAAAAGCAGAGTAAGTTTTAAATAATCACATATGAAGTTCCTTTGAAAGCACAGAGTAGGTTGTGGGAGAAGATTAGTTGGAAAGGGAGCTGAGGTTAAGCAGCATGTTTTTCTTAGAAGCACATTGCTTCTGTAGACAGTGGTAGTGGGAAGGGGCAGTTCTCAGAAAAATCTCAAATAAGACTTTGTGTAAGAATAGCTGAGTGGTTATTGTAAAAGTCAGACCCAGGGATGATAAAGGACTAAAATAAGAATGCAGAAACAAAAATTAAGAGTGTTTACCTATTTTTGATAGTAATTCTCAAACTTACTGTCCTCGAGTTGTTGACAGCCTCACAGCGAACATTGAAGCTGCGGTAGAAATGGCCCTGTGAGTTCCTCAGACCATAAGTGCTCACAGAAGTGAAAAAAACCTGTCTTTCTCCCAAGAAGTAGCTGGTAGTTTCAAATGGCTGTCTTTGCATATCAAAATGCAACAAGTAACCATTATGCTACCTAGGAAGCACAGTGATAATAATTAACTTTGGGTAATTAACTACATGGGGTATAAAACCTAACCCAAAACCAGCAACAACAACAAATGTTCCAAAACAAGCCACTGTTTAGAGTATGACTTCCTACAGACTCTTCAGGATAAAGTAAAACTCCTCCACAGAGTTTCCCAGGCGCTTTTCCTTGTGGAAGCTGACCGCCACACCTTTCTGTAACAGAGAGGCTGGTGCAGCTGTGTAACTAACCACTGCATCACGTGGGCATGGGGAACAACACGAATTATAAACGTTAGCTTAACTGGCTTGGTATAATTATGAAATAACTTACACAAAAACTCCAAAAAGATATAGAGGGAGAAGAAAACTAAGGAGAATTCTTGAATAGTATTATGTTTAAGGTAGATTTTGAATATCCAGGTGGAGAAAATGCTAGATATTTGAGTCATCATAAATTATTCTAACATTTGTCATTTATTAAAAAGGTTCTACACAACAGACAGTATGCTAACAACTTTAAGTGTATGGTCTCATGAAATCTTCACTTGTGTCTTCTGTGGTAAAATTAAGGTAGTATTTTCAAGCATACATATTTGACAGCAAAGCCTGGACTTCAACTGAGAAATACAAAATTCTTAAATGGACTCAATCACCCTTGTATATTGCTATAGAAAAGGAAAGTGTCAATGTGAATAAAACTACAAAAAGAATTCCTACAGGTATATTATTGAGGCATTAGACTTCATAAAGGAAATTATATTTAATTCATGTCACTAAAAGCTTAATCTAGGTAAGTTGGAAGTACAATAAAACGAAGGGGGATGTATAAATATCAGTATGTTAGAAATAGATTGGAATTGTCCACTTTGAATCAGAAAATCAAATGGCTTCCTATGCCAGGAAAAACACAATCAGGAGGAAACCTGTTTCATTCAGTGTCAAAAAGGGCATTTTGAGATCTGTCTATGACAGGATGATATCTATCTGCCGCCAAGGAAATCCAATTAACACAACTATTATTCAAATTTATGAACCAACCATGAACACTTGCAGTGAAGAAACTGAACAATTCTACTAATGTCTTCAGAGGAAAATTGATCAAATATGCAATTAAGGCGAGTTAATCATTGCTGATTATTCAAATGCAAAAGTTGGAAACGAAAAAGGAATAGTAATTGGAAAATACAGTCTTTAAGTTTAGGGTTAGGGTTAAAAAAGAGAAAAAAGAAAGCATATTTTTGGTGATAGAAATTTACAGGAGATTGCATAATAAAATTTTGCAAAACCAATTACTTGTTCATAGCAAATATATTTTTCAACAACACAACCTCTCCAGATAGAATACATAAAAATTAAATTGACTACATCTGTGGGAAGACATAAGGTAGAAACAATATCAGCAGAAAAACCAGGACACAGGCTAACTGTGGAACAGAAAATTGCTCATATATAAGTTCAGGCTGAAGCTGAAGAAAATTAAAGCAGATCTATGGTAGTTAAAATATGACTTTAAGGATAACCCACCAAAATATCAGAAAAAAAGGTCAAAGTGGATGTCAGGAGGGACTCTGAAACTTGCTCTGAATTATAGAGTAGGTAAGGCACAGAGAAGAAATGAAGTCAAAGATGTCAATAGGCAGCTGGAGAAGGCAAAGTAAGATATTATGTTGGAACTTGCGAAGAGTTAGAAATATAAGTCCAAAAAGGCAGTTCATGCTCAGCATATCTAAAATTGGAAGAATGGAAGAAAAACATTCAGGTCTCCAGTTGCACTGAGCAGAATTCTGAATGATTCCGAAAGCAGAAGAAAAAGATGGAGAGAATACACTGAGTGCTGTACCAAAATGAACCAATAGACACACCACCGTTCCAGGAGGTAGCATGTGAACAAGAGCCAATGGTACTAAAGGAAGAAGTTCAAATTCCACTGAAAGCAGGAGTCAAAAAACAAGGTCTCCAAGATTGATGGAATGCCAATCAAAACACTTCAGCCAGCTGATGAAGCTGTGCAAGTACTCACTATTCTATGCCAGGCAATTTGGAAGGCAGCAACATTGCCAAGTGACAGTCTAAGACCCCACTCTGAACCCTTTCCAAAGAAAGGTGATCAAGGTGTTCAAAATTATGGAACAATGTCATTGATATCAAATGCAAGTAAGATTTTGCGAAGGATTATCCAACAATTGCTTCAGCAATACGTTGACAGGGAACTGTCAGAGGTTCAGACCATATTCAGAGGAGGACATGGAACAAGGGATATCGCTGTTGATTTCAGATGGACCTTTACTAAAAGCAGAGAATACTGGAAAGATGCCTCCTTGTGTTTTATGAACTATGTGAATCATAGAAACTATGGATTGCCTTGACAAGAACAGGAACTCCAGAACTCATTCTTGTGCTCATGAGAAATTTGTACATGGACCAAGAGGCAATTGTGCAAATAAAATAAGGAAATATTGCATGGTTTAAAATCAGGAAAGGGTGTGCCAGTCTGTATTCTCTCCCCATACTTAATCCTTTAAAATGCTGAGAAAACAGTCAGAGAAACTGGGTCAAAAATAGAATGTGGCATGAGGATTAGAGGCTGACTAATTAACAATCCAAGAAACAGAGAACACAAACTTGCTTTCTGACAGGGAGGAGAATTTAAAGGACATGCTGATGAAGATTAAGGAAAATAATCTTCGGTATGGATTCCAATTTAATGAAAGGAAGACTGACATCATCAAAACTGAATGATAAGCAACATCATGGTAAAAGGAGAAAAGACAGAAGTTGTCAGGGATTTTGTCTGGTTGGATCCATAGTCATTGCTCATGAAACAGGATGTGAGTGATCAGAAAACCTGTTTCATTGGGTAAATGTATTAAACAAGACCTCGTTGGAGTATTTAAAAACAGTGATGGTTTTTTCAATTGCCTCATATGCATGTAACCATTGGACAATTCTTAATGGATATCTAAGAAGAGTCGATGAATGAAAGTATCACACACTGCTGTATGGACAAAAAACATCTGTGTTGGAAAAATATAAAGGCAATGGTGATGAGATGTCATCTGACAAACATCGGATATGCTTGTCAAGAAAGAGCAGTCCCTGGAGAAGGATATCATGTCTGGTAAAGTGAACGGTCACTGAAAAAGAGGAAGTCCTTCAAGCAGATAAATTGGCACAGTGGCTGCAACAGTGGGTTCAAGTAAAGAAATCATTGTGAAGCCCGTGCAGGATGGGGAAGTATTTCCTTCAGTAATGCACTGTGTTGTTATGAGTGAGAACTGACTCTTAACAAGAACAATAAGAGGTTAAACTTTGTAGGTACATAAGGACCCAGATAAGTTCAAATCCTTATAAAACACTATTTTACCAAACTCTCAATGGTCTAAAAATCTACAAGTCAAGACTTTAGCTTGAGGTCCAAATTGATTCGGGTAGAGACAAAATAGGTAATTTGTGGGTTTCAGCCATATTTGGAAATAAGAGGCTGTATAGCCTCGCATCAGGGAATATGTTTGTTTCCCAACTCCTTGTGGTAAAAATCTCTGGCTTTTGGTCAGATTCACAACATGGTATTCAATTGCTCTCAGGATGGGAAATGTTCCTGCCCTGGACTTTCGAGCCTCATTTGTAAGTTCTAAAGCCACCAGGGACTTCATGGTGAGAAGTGAACTGTTCTAAGACATGCTATTTTGGTCCTGGCTCAATACTGACCCATGGCATCTACCAATCTAATTTTAGAGATATTTCTTTCATTTTTGGCTGAACAGGAATTGTGTTTAGTCCCTTGAAATCTTATAATCAATTAGTGTAATGTGATCATGCAAACAAAGTAATAAGAATGGTTGGAGGCTAAAGAATGCTTACTCAATTGTGAATTAAGCACTTTACCAAGCATTGATGGTATTATGAGTTAGATTTTGGACTGCTAACTTAAGCTTGGCTCTTCAAATCCATCTGTTGCTCCTGGGGAAATGAGGAGAAGATTTGCAATTTCAGAAAACCTGTATATGGTTGCTATGAACTGGAATTGATTTGATGGCAGTGAGTCTGTTTGTTTGAATGATGATTCATTTTACAGATAAATTTGAAGATAGCAATTCCAAAATAAAAAAAATCAAATTCAAAAAATAAAGAAAATAAAATTCTCTCCAGGATAATATATATTTACCTGTGAGAGAAAATGTCATAATACACTGCAATTAAAAGTACACTGCATTTTAGAAAACACTAACTTTTTCTTTTGTTTTGGTATCAGAATATTTATAGAAATATTTTGTAATATATCAAGCTTATTTAAGGGAATTGTTTCATGTGTAAAATATTCTGTAAAGTAAATGAGTTCTGATGTCTTATAAATAGCTTATAAATTGATATAATGGCCTCTTTCTTATGAAAGCAGATTTAGTTATAACTGACATTCCAAATTCAGCAATATTTCTTATATTACCCAGAGAAAATAAAAGCTAGAATAAACGCTGTAAAATGATAAAAAAAATATGAACAATAGGATCAAAGAAAGTAGTCTAGGGAAAGTTTCAGTTTTAGTGCAATATATTCTATATATTCTATTCTATATATTTTGGATGGGCCTCATTGAAGAAACACAAAATATTTCAAAATATTATTACAATATGGCTCACTAGCACAAAGATTGGTTCATATGTCAAATCTTTTCCACTGAACCACAGTAAGTAGAATAACAACACAGATGCAACATTGTTTGCAAGTGTCAATTCTGCTTTGCACAACGAATGCTATTATGGGTTATTCGAACTTGAAGTACCCTGCTCTTAAGTTTTGCTGATCCTTGAGCTGGAAAAAAAGTTTCAGAGCAATTTATTGACTTTACTTTCACAAGAGTCAAACACACACATAGCATCATTTATTTATGGAAACATACACATATCTACTCTGCATGCAACACAAATACCACCCCTTTCCCACAGGCAAGAGGAAGGATGTGGTTTGAAGGACAGACACTTGCTCCATCTGAGTGTTCAGTTGTTCCTCAAATACCTCTTGCTTCTACGCTGTTTTTTTTTTGTTTTAGTTTTAGCTCTTCTTTTACGTCGAGTTTTTGTACTTGTCTTACACTTAAGAAACTATAATCTGACCTTAAGTAAGGCCCCACTTTCATGTAACTAGATTTGGCATTTAAGTATAGCATGCAATTCATTCCCCCTTACCTTCAATGGACACATATTGTAAGTATCATAATTTGAAGACATTTCCCTGAGGTGGTAATCTAATAATTCTCTATGTATACAGGTCAGTTGCAACAACACTGCATTAAAATCACAAGATGAAATAGAATTACCCTGTGGCTTGATAAAACCAGCTTACTTTGAGTATAATCCGGGGATAAAAATAAAGAAAGCTGCAAGCAGTGTAAACTGTAAACATTATAAACCCTCCAAACTGGCAGGTTTGTCACTGCCAGGAGACAAGTATTTTCCAAATTATGGGGCACTATAGCTTGTTATTCAGGAACCCTAGGGGCACAGAAGTTTAAAGTACTCAGTCAATTACTGACAGGTTGTTAATAAGAACCCACTAAGAAAGGTGTGGAAGTGTGCTTCTGAAGAGATTTACCATCTTGGAAAACTCGTTGGCTTTGTACTTGGGGCTACAGGTTCACTGTGAGTCAGCGTCAAGTAGACAGCTGTGGGTTTTTGTATTAGTTTATCTTGCTTTGAACCGAATGCAAACTAGAGCTAGACACTCCCAAGCTGCCATCATCATGCTGTAGATATACATTGAAAGTATACTGTGCAGTGCATTCTACAACATATGGAAAGGAGTAGCATGTAGTTGAAAGAACCAATTTTGCATACCTGTTAGCTCACAACAAGAAAATTATTAAAACTGGTTGCTAATTCAACAAATCCTGCATTCTTAGAGCCAAGGAAATTATCATTACTGGATGATTATATAAATACTCAAACTTTCACTCTGAACGCATAATCCACAGACCTACACTCGTTTATAAGTCTCCTCTATTCCAGAGTCATCCTTTCTCCAGGATATTCAATATCTCCCTGGATCCTCAATATATGCCCCACCCCACCTCCCTAAAATCAGTTATTTGCAGATTAAAAGTCGCAAGTCCTTAAACTTACCTTAGAAAGAGATTCATGTTTTCTGAGCTTTGCATGCAAAGCCTATTCCTCGTCAAGATTCCCCTCCCAAACTCATGAGAATATTTATGTGAAAACAGCTTTAGCAACACTGTGAAAACTAGCTTTTGCAACAAGTGTTTACTTCTGAATTATTGGAAGTTAACTCTTTCCATGTGTTTCTCGGCCACTTCCCACTTTTACTAGTAAGTATTCCCTTGTGATATATAAATGTACTTAAAACTTTAGAAGCAAAAAGAGAACAAAACGTGAATTAGATGAAAATATGTCATTGATAATGCCAAACAAAATTATTGGGTTCTGAGAAAGGTTATACTACAACTTCTTGCAAGTGAAATATTAATTTTGATCACATTAGTATCTATGTTTCCTTGCCCCCAAAGAGACACATCGTTCTTTACTGAATGCCTGTGCCTTGGTCCTTCAAAATCCATATCTGGCTCTGGGTTGCCAGGAAAATTTCACCTTGTGTCATGTTTCACATTCAGAAGTTTGTACAGCTCTTATGTAAACGTTGCTCTCGGAGACACATTCCAAGCTGAATTTATTTCAAATTCCAAACTGAGTTTATTCCATTCCACTCACTTAAAATTCCAATTGTGATCGGAAAATATACACTTCATTTACCTTCTGTGCAGTGTGCAAAGAACCACATGTTCTGTTTCATCTATGTAAGCTGTATTTTAAGTCCAGGTGCATCTACATAACAATTGATTGAGGTTTTGCTACTTCTTTAGATGCACATTGTAATATGCTTTAAACTTCTTGGCATTTTTTCACATTGTAATATGAGAAGTCTAAAAAATAATATGGCATTTGCAACTCTTCCCCCTCAACACTTTCTAAACTCACTGCCCTGGGGTCAATTTTGATTCACACTGACACCATATACACCACATAAGAACTATTCTTTGGATTCCTACCACTGTAAATCTTTACCAGAGGAAAGAGCGACATCATTCTATTGTTGTGGTTAGTGGGTTCAAGCCGTCAATTTTCAGTTAGCAACACAATTCACAATGCCCTCTGTGTTAGGGCTCCTCATTTTCCTTATAGTTATAATATTTACTTGTCAGAAAATAAAATGATATTTCAAGTGAATAAATATCAGAAAGTCAATATCCCTATTCTCTTGCATTTTATACCATGTTGATACACTGATATGGTATAAAAATAATGTAACTTTTTAAATTTATGGAATTAAACACAGGTTACTACTATTTAAAAAACACAAATAATAGCTTGGGAAAGAAAATTATTGTTTCACTCAAAATTTTAGTTTTATAAGTACATTACTAAATTGATCACTACTCAGGTTTGAGGAAATGTAACACCAATTGATGGTACAATCTGTTAACCAGTTGATACTAAAATCCAACAAGCAATTTTGTTAATCATTTTCTGATAATCACAATGAAAACCTGTGCATGAAGATGTTTGCACTCTTTCTTACATCCTCTAGTAGGATAAAACAATGGTGGTGGAAGTATCAGTTACGAAAAATATTTCAATTTCTGCTACAGATATGATTGTAATTCCCCTTCGTAACAGAGGTGTCAGATAATATCCTTGTAATTGAACTAGATAGATTCCTCGTGCAAGCAAAACAATGTAAACACAACTGGCTATTTCTAAACACAGGGACTACTCAGGGTCCCAGTTGCTTGAAGCTGGGAATTGAATCCCAAACTACTATTCATAGAAACTTCATAATTTATTTTGTTCTCAGCCTAGAACTTTTTTTTTTGGCCTTCAGGGAGATATTCTCATATCTTCTTCTTCTTCTTTGTAATAAATGAAAGAGTAAAGAATAGGTGGATCAGAATACCTACTATGGTTTTCTGACAGTATTTCAACTATTGCTTCTTAAGAATATGTTCACAACCATTGTGCTTTTCCACATTTATTAATGTTTTCTAAACTGTGATGTTGTTGCTGCTGTTGTTAGGTTTTTTTTCAGTTTTTTTTCAGTTCTTATCACCTCACAGTGACCCTATATACACAGAATGGAAAACTGTCCAGTCTTTTACCATCCTCACAATTGTTATGTTTGTCCCCCCTTTATAAAAGCTCATGACTGTAACACTCATTGATTAGCTTTCTTCAATGTTGTTGGCATTTGCTGTCAGCCCTGACTCCTGTTGACACAAACAGCCCTTAATCATGCCCATGTTTGGTTATGGAAGCAAATCACCAGGCCTTCCCTCCTATTGTCTTAGTCTGTAAGAATCTGTGAAGCATGTTTGGCATCAAAGCAACATGAAGGCTTCTATTAACCGATGGATGGCAGCTGTGCATGAGGATCTCCCCCAACTCTACCAATGAGTCATCAACAATCCCGTTTTCTCCATTATCAATTTCAAAACAATATTTATATGATTTCTAGTAAAAATGTACTCAGTTGAAAAAAAAAATCCATTTTTTTACTCCCTGGTAATTCTCAAAATTCTAATGAGTTCTATTACATTTATCAAACACTTTGACACTGGATTTAAATTTTTTCTTTTTCAAGCCAGGGTCCTGGGTAAATCAAGCATCCTTTGAAATGGCCATTCAACAGCCTGCTGTGGAACACTCTAATCATTCTTTCCACTCTTGTTTTCTCCTCTCAGCTTCAGCCAGGCACACTGATGACCACTTTTCTGATCAGGACCTTGTACCTTGTTGCTTTTTCAACTTCTTATTTCTGTTCTATCTGTTCTGCAACTTTCTTAAAAAAACTCAGATCCACTAATTATGGATCCACTAATTTTCTTCCAGTCCAAAAAGCTCCCTTCAGGCTCTATTTTTCTTTTCTTTCTCCGTCCTAGTCATTATAGTCTATCAGTTCAAACACCCTTTTGTCAACACAAGCCACTCTCCTTAATTCTGGCAATTACTTGCATTTTCCTTCAAAATTTCAACCCAGTGAATGCAGTCATTCTATTTCTGTGCTCCTATATGTATGCTGCTATGTACTAGAAAAATGCATGTGACTCTACACAAGAAAACTCAGACAAAGCCCTGTTCTTCCATAGTTTGTAATCTCAGTGCTGTTCAGCTACAAGTCAAACCTTTACACATCTTTACAACTCCTCACGTCAAAAATTTTACAATAACCCCTAAATTTTTACCTCAGAAAATTATGTATTTCTTAAAATTTTCTGGAATTTGTCTTCTCTCTCCTATGTGTTCTATTAGATCTGTCATTTAATACACAAAAAATCAACTTCTCTCATCACACTGCTTTATATGCAGGAGTGTGAGAGTCTCAGCTTTTTCTGAATCATCACTGAAATACATCTTCATGATATCAGATTAGGAGTTTAGCTAGTAGGCAAGGGATAGTTATACCATAGGTCTAGGCAAAAGCTACCAATCATCCCCTCAGCCACCCAAATTAGCACACCATTACATATTATTGTGCTCAAAAAGGAAAATATAAGTGACAAAAATTCTTGCATCAAGTCTATTCATTGTAACTGTACTGCCCTCTCTTTTCTTTTGTATTCTAACTACTTAAAATATAGCATGGAATTCAGGACAGATAAAGTCCTCAGGGACTGTAGTGGAAGTCTTAATATCATGAGTGTAGGGGGATGGCTGCTGAGTAGAGGAAATGGGGAGAAAGGGGTAACCCATCACAAGGTTTGATATATAGCACTCCCAACCCTAAAAGGGTTAAATAACACAAGTGTGGGTAAAGGGAGACAATAGACTGTACAGGATACTAATAACAATATATAATTGACCAAGTATTCACGAGGGTGAGAATGTGGGGGAGGGAGAGGGAAAAAAGAAGATCTTATACGGAGGCCACAAGTAGAAAATGTTTTGGAAATGATAATGGCATTATAATCACAAATATGCTTAATACAAGTCATGAATGGAATGTTGTAAGAGCCACCAAGAAAATGATTATGTATATTCACATATATATCTCCTGTTAAATATTATAAATAACTCATGTATTCAATAATTCACTTCACTACTGGCCTATGTAAAAGAGCCACTAGCGGTCCAGTGGTTACATGCTGGGTTGCAATCTCCAAGGTGATCAGCTAAAAACCAAGGCTACTCCATAGGAAAAGGATGAGCCTAAAACAGGTTTAGCATTCAAAACCCACAGTGTAAGTTCTAGTTTGTCCCACAGGGTCGCAGTGAATCAGAATCAAATTGATGGCAGCGAGTTTTGACTTTCTTTTTACTCTCTTTATGTATACTTTTGATTCCTACCAGCTCTTCATGGAAGTTGAGTTTTTCAACACAGTTTGTAGAATTTTAATTGATAAATATATTGAATCTATAAAGTCCTTCTTTAAGTCTCTTTTCGTGGTTGTTCTGTGTACATTCTTTTGCTCTTGATTCACCTCAATACCTTACATATTTGAGTCTTTGGTAGTTAGTGGTTATGATTATCAAAAAATCCTCATCACCAACAAAGCCACCTTTCTCACAAGGTCTTCATGAGTGGTCGTTAACTATAGCATAGTTGCATAATTAAAAGCACCAAACCAAAAAGTAAATAAAGACACAAAAATACCAAGCATCACAAACTGTAAACTCACCAAGTTTTGTTCATCAAATTTATTTCTCAATGTAATGTTTGGCAGTTCCAAATCAGATCTGTAAATCAGAAACAAAGACAGTAGGATTCATTTTGTTTTCCTTATTTTTTTTTAAATGATCCAAAACCAGGCACAAAAAAACTCATCATTATAAGAATTGATGTCACTATTCTGAATTATATTTGTAGCTCACAATTATTCAAAATTTATCCAGTAAACAGAATGCTTTACACCATTTAATCCTCATAACAATGAATGGTGGCCGTAACTACCATGTATTTACTATTTACACACTTTGCCTTTTATGAGGTGTGCTAGTCTGACAGGCATTGTTCAGTCTTTGTGAATAACATTATTGATTTTTTTCCCTATCCTCAACACTCACTGTTTGTATAAATCAATCCAGTCGCTTAAGTTTTTCATTTGTACAAGTCAATAATTGAAGTGTTTCAGTCTAAAAAGCTGACCTTTCTGTGTAAAATTTCCTTTTTCAACAGTGTTTGAATTGGCTAAATTAATGCTACTATCAATTCAATTATCTTATGCGTAGAAGATTATCTAGGGGGATAATCTATAATGTCCTATATTATAATGATATCTCTAAATTGAACCAGGGCCATTGACAAGTCATAGATATATGAATGGCTATGGTGCTCGCACTTAATCACAACACTGAATCAAGGAATAATTATGTCTTATGGCTTCGCCCTACTTGACTAGGTCACTGAAAATACAAAGGCTATATAAAACTGGGGTGAAGAAAAGAGATGGTGTCTTGGTGTCAGAATGAACAGCGTCTGAATTCTTTAAACTTGTCTTCAAACAAGCAGCCATCTAAATGTGATGTCAAGGAAGACCACATGGAATAATTCCAACAGCTTGCATGTGATTCAGGGATTGCAAATCTAAATCTGGATGTGAGGTATAATGCAGAGCTTAAATTCTGACACCCAATTTGCAGAAGAAAAGGATGACAAGAAAAGCCCAAAATTCATTTGAAAGGTCCAGTTAACCTCCTCTGACAATATTAGAAGGATGTAAATAGCATTACTATCAGACAGAGAATAATGTGCAGTTGCTCATCGCAGAGGTATTGTATATACTTGGGTATAAGCCAAGTTTTCTCAGCACATTTTTCATGCAGTTTTATGCAGTTTTTTTGTGGTAAAATTAGGTGCCTTGACTGATATTTGGGTCAGCTTATACTTGAATATATAAGATAGTTAAGTTAAAAGGTAACAACTTATCATTGATTTTCCTTTCAGACCTTTCTAAAATTGTTTCAGTTTTTGATAGTTTCTGCTTACTTGTTGATTAATATTTTGGTTTGTTTTTATTTATTTATTTGATTTTTAAAATCATTTTATTGGGGGCTCAAACATTGTTTTTCACAATATATAAACACATCTACTGTGCCTGGCACCTTCACATGCCTGCTGCCATCATCACTCTCCAAATATCTGCTTTCCCACTGGAGCCCCTGATATCAGCTTCTTTACACCCCTCCACCTCCAACCCTCAATATTTTATAAATTATTAGTGTTTTGTCATATCTTACACTGCCCGATGTCTTACCTCACCCACTCTTCCAATGTCTGTCCTCCCAATAAGAGGGTATATGTAGATCCTTGTAGTTGTCTCCCCCTCTCTACCCCACCTCCCCTCCAATCATTCAGTAGCTTCTCTCTTACTACTGTCTCCAAGGGGTTCACCTCTACTTGGTTCCCCATATTTCCAGTTCCCATCTCTACCAGTGTACCTCCTTCAGTCCATCTGGATTTGTAAGGTAGAGTTGGGACCATGATCGTTGGAGGGAGGAAGCCTTCAGAAACTAGAGGAAAGTTTTATGCTTTGCCACTGCACCTTGACTGACCTGTGTCATTGTTGCAGTTTTTGTCTGTTTCTTGTTTTTTATGATTATCTGTATATTAAGTCCAGCATAGGTAAATCTATAAAGAAAGTAACTGGGCTAAAAATTACCTAGAGAAATGGACAAGGAGATTGGGGAGAAATGGGAAGCTAGCAACAATGAATATGGGAAAGAAGAACTTGTTCTAAAACAGATTGCAATGGTCATTGCACAACTCTTCTTAATATGGTTGAATGACTGAATTATATATCATATGAATTATATGTCACTGAAACTATTCTTTTTTTCTTGATCTAAAAAAGAGAATTTATTTAACTTGATGGCAACTAACACTTGTTTTACAAAAACAAAGATGATTTTTACAGTTTTATTATTTTTCTCTCTGATCTGACGAGAATTTATAAAACAAATAATAGCTTTATGTATGCAGGTAGGGAAACTAATATCCATATTTCATAAGTAATTCAATGAACGTGATATAGACACTAAATGGCAAAGGGATACAGGAATTCAGATATCCATATTTCCACTTGTGGGTTCAGTTTATTTGATTCAACTGCCTCCCTAATAGAGATGACATATTTAAATATACTTTATAATCTTGGTTACTACCTTGCTGACAAGGCCATGTCATACTTTTATAAGATTTCAGCAGAAGCAGAATGTGCCCAGTTGCAGCAGGAAGGGTTTGTGCTGCCTGGGTAGACTTCCTTCTAAGGAATGATTAACTAAACTCGTGACAAAGACTAAGAAAGAGCTTTAGAATGCCAACCACGTCTCTACTTGGCTCATCATTGTATCATACATATGTTTAAATCTGGAGTCTATCAGAAGTTCTAAAATATGTCTTTTTATTTTATAGTTAAATTACACTTCAAAGGAATAATGCAGTAGTGCAAATATGGTCATCGTCTCTCCAAGGATCAATGATCTCTACCACACAAAAAGTGGAGATTAGCCATGGTGAAATATTTTACTCTAACAGATGATATATATAAAACATTGCTGATTTGGGTTCTTTTCAGTCTTTACAAAATAAGTTATTGTTATGAGATGTCTATCGCAGTTAGTGGGAATGTGGCATCGTGTTTATATCCTCTACTAATAAAAAATAGATTTTCACTAGTTAAATAGACACCAAATTATACAGATTTCTGGGTTGCCATTAATTCCAACTATTCAAAGCTATTAATTTAGGGTCTCATTAATAAATCACAAAATGGCTTTTAAATATATGTAATTGTTTTCACACAGTCTTATTTATTTGTTATAAAATCTCTTTTATCTGAAGAGAATTCTGTAAGGGCAAAAGGAGAATTGTGGCAGTCACCAATCTGTGTCAATTTCAGCACCGGGGGTGTAGGGGCGGAGTCTAGCCTGTCAATCTGGAGATTAGTCAATGAGGTCAATATGTGGGAATGGCTTTCTCCTGAGAATTCTGGGAAGTCTTGAGGTATTTCCCAATTGGAGGAAAGAGACTTGCTCAGTCTCTTAGCGGTGGTCTACTGACAAGACAACACAACAGCATGATATGGACCCTGATTCCTGGAGACTGGAGGAGCCGGAGAAGAAGCCACATGGGCTTACCCTGATGGAACCAGAGAAGCCACATAGAGACTCCTACCAGTGCTGAGATGCTTAGGAGGCCATAGGGAGAGCCCTACCAATGCTGAGATGCTTCCACCACCATTGGATATTGCTGATGAACCCGGAGTCCTGGAAACAAGTAGCCACAGGGAGACCTCTGCCAGCACTGGGATGCTTCTACTGCCACTGGATACACAAGACTCTGCACCCACTGGCCTGTGATTGTCCTGGTGTCATTGCACATGCTTTGTGAGTCAGAATGAGACTTTATAGACTGGTATCAGACATATTATCAGACTTATGACCTTGGACTTGACTGGGTTGGGATGCTTTCTCAATGTTCCATCCCTCTTGCATATAAACCTTTCCCTTATATCCATATTCATGTTTATGAATTTTTTTTCTCTAATCTTCCCAGACTAAAACAAGAACTAAAATAGCACTTAGAGAGCAAGATGGCAACCAAGTAGCACTAATGGGGAGGGAACCTCAGCATAGCCAGCAAAATGAAGATCCTCCACTCTTCTGACCAACACTTCCTGGTGCAAGACCTAGTGAGGGTGGCTGGGCTGCAAGGACAGAGTTCTTGTGACTGGCCTGAGCTGACGTAAGCAAAATAGGCTTGGCTCTCATAGCAAGGCAAGGGAGCTCTGATGTGATGATGCCCTTGCAGTGCCAACTCCCCTGTAGCCCAGTAGCACTTTACACTGAACTGCAATTTTACAGGGCAGCTTAGGGCGGCCTGGAGTGGATATAAATTGTGAATAAACTAAGTCTGCATTCTGACAAAGATTCACTCAGCAAAATTAATCCCCCATCCCAGAAGGACACCTGGCCACAGTCATCAATATTAAGTTGGGATCATTTGCAGAACTTTTTTTTTCTTTAAACTTCTTTGGCTAGCAGATGACATACACCTGACCTATAATAAAGGTATTTGCATAACTGGAACAGTGATTTTACAAAGCACAGGCAGGAAGCTTGGGCTTGAGATAAGGACTAAAAGCTTTGTCTCAGGGTCGACAAGTCGCTCCTGGTTGACAAGCTGAATAGACTCAATTAGTCACCATCTGTCCCATAAGACCAGGCCCTGGTCAGCACCTTAATCCACTCACGTAAGCAAACATGCAAATAGTACACATAAACTAATACAAAGTCCATCAAGAGTAAAAGGTTGCTTTAAGGTCAAGGACACTCAATATTTATATTGTTATCACAAGGCATGTTTATATTCAATGTATACTTTAGTAACAGAGACAGGTATAAAGTAGGATTAGTGAAGGTATTTACTATTTTCTTATTTTTTTGAAAATAGTTTTATTGGAATATATTTCATATAACATACAATTTAATCATTCAATCATATTAAGATTTGTGAGATAATCACCACAATCAATTTGAGAACATTTTCTTCTCATATTCATAGTTGATAACTCCACATTTTTCCTGATGCTCCCTTGCCATGCCCCTTTCCAATCACTCTCTA